>VDFB02069664.1:0-31958 GCA_007258455.2 Sequoia sempervirens | reverse complement strand
TTGAGTTCATGATCTTTTAACTTCCGGGATTCATAGGCAATCACTCTCCCATCCTGCATCAACATAGCTCCAAGACCCTCCAACGAAGCATCAGTACAAACCACAAAATCACTTGAAGGATTCGGCACTGCCAAAATTGGAGCACTAGTCAGTTTCTCCTTAAGGGTTTGGAATGCCAACTGACACTGCTCTGACCAAAGAAATTTCTTTCCCTTCCGCTGAAGTGAAGTGATGGGATGTGCAATCCTCGAGAAGCCCTGAACGTACCGCCGATAATACCCAGCTAGTCCCATGAAACTGCGAATTTCTGAGACATTAGTGGGCACGAGCCAATCCATGATAGCCTAGATTCTAGCAAGATCAACAGAAATTCCCTCTTCAGAAATCACATGGCCCAGATACTGAACTTCAATCTTATAAAAGTCACACTTTGCCAAATTGGCATACAACTGGTTGTCCCTTAAGCACTGCAAGACCTGCTTTAGGTGCACCTCATGCTCCTCCATAGACTTAGAATAAATCAAAATATCATCAAGAAACATGAGGATGAACCTATCCAAGAAAGTTCGAAATACCCCATTCATTAGACTCATAAAGACTGAAGGTGCATTCATCAACCCAAATGGCATCACTGTGAACTTGTAATGACCATACTGCATATGAAATGCAGTTTTATGAATATCGGCCTCTGCTATCTGCAACTGATGATACCCTGATTTAAGGTCGATCTTGGAAAATACCCTTGCCCCTTTTATCTTATCAAAGAGATCATCAATCCTGGGAAGGGGATAACGATTCTTTACTGTTACCTTGTTCAATTGTCGGTAATCGATACAAAGGCAGAGAGACCCATCCTTCTTTTTGATGAAGATCATTGGTGCTCCCCACGGAGAGACACTAGGGCGGATAAACCCCTTAGCTAACAATTATTCTAACTGCAGACGAAGCTCTTGGAGCTCCTGAGTGGTCATCCTGTAAGGAGCCCGAGAGATAGGCTCAGCCCCAGGCACCAAATCAATCCTGAAATCCACCTCTTGCTTAGGAGGCATTCCTGGTATCTCACTAGGGAAGACATTAGAATATTCTGCAAGAAGAGGGTAATCATTCAAAGACACCTCATGACTATCCTCCGACTCAAGGTCATTAACCAATACCGCAAAGATTTGACAACCCTGACGAAAACACCTTTTTAACTGCATAGATGAAATCATTCTCAAAGAGACAGGCCTTTGAACACCCACAATTTTCACCTCTTTACCAAAATCATCCACACACCACATTGCCTTATGGCGGCAATCAATCAAAGCCTGATGTGAGCTTAGCCAATCCATGCCCAAGACTACATCATAAGAACCAAGTGGAAGAATTCTGAGATCCACCTTAGTCGACATTGCCCCTAACTCTAACCTACAACCTTGCACAAGCTTTTCAACCACCACCTTAGATCCCGAAGCTAACTCAACCTGCCACTTTTCGCTTTGCTTTATTGCCCCCAGTTTACATCGCTCAACAACTAAAGGAGAGATAAAAGAATCAGATGCACCAGAATCAAATAGTACTGAAATGTTAAACTTATGTAATGAACCTGTGGTTTCAATGACGGTGCTCTGATGATCCGCTTGCTGATTATCCACTATTGTGAAGACTCGGTGAGATCTCCCTGCATCTCCTACTGTCGGCTCGGACAACGCTGGTTTCTGACTAAACTCTGAAGCACTCTTTTGAGGACACATCCTAGCAATATGCCCTTGCTGCCCACACGAGAAACATCCAGAACCTTGACCAAAACCTCTTCCCCTGAATGGAGCATTCGATTGCTGGAAGCTCCCACGACTAGGTGCGGACTGAAAACTCAATGCAGGCTTCCCCGAACTTGTACGGTTCCAGTTCTGATCCTTGCGAAACTGAAATTGACCACCTTGCTGGGAAGTAGCATTCTTGTGCTTTGGTTGAGACTGCTGCTACTGTCCCCCTTTTGAAGGCCCAAAACAACTCTTAGAAGGTCCTGCTGACTGAGTCTGACCCCCTTGCAAAATAGCTCTAGGAGTGGGCACACTACCAATCTGTACTCCTACATGACCACCCAAAGCCATGGCTAAGTTTTCCTCTACCAAAAGAGCCTTCTCGACAGCAACTTCCATGGTCTTAGGTTCGAAGACCCTTACACCACCACTGATGCGTGCGTTCAAACCTCGAACAAAGTGCTGAACCAACATCCCTTCATCATGGCTAATCCCTGCATACTACTTTAGCTCATAGAAGCGACGTTCATACTGCTCCACTGACATTGCCATTTGCTTAAGATCATGAAATTCATCCGCCCTGCGCTGCCTCCAATGATCTGAGAGGAAGCGAGCCCTGAACCTTTCCAAGAAAAATTCCCAAGTGACCATACTAATATCCATATGCAACTTTTGTTCCTCAAGCTGCCACCAAGTGGACGCGAAACCCCGCAAATGCATAACAACACATCGAGCCTTGGTATTACTACCGTAGGGGTGCATTGCGAAGCATCGGCCCAAATCAATTAACCAGGTCTCGGCTTCAAACCCTCCTCCAGAGCCATCGAAGGTAGGTGGATGAGCTCTCATTAAATCCCTCATATGACCAAATTTCACAGCATCCCGGGACAACCGGTTCTATGCCTTGAGATCTTTTCTTCTCTTTGACCGGTTGATCCCCCATTAGGTCTAGGACCCAATCTATCAAGAAGCTCACCCAACAGATGCTGCAACTACCCATCAAACAGCAGCTGTTCCAGATTTGGTCCACCATCTGACGGATTGTTCTGAGAATTCTGTTGCTCCTCAGACTCAGGACCGTGAGAACTAGGAGGTGAAGGATTCTGTTGATTGGCCCCACGGCCACCACCTCGGACTCTTCCTCGTCCCCTACCTCTACCTCTACCTCTGCCTCTAGGCATGCTTCTAGAAAACAAGACAAAGGTACACATGAGCTCAAGAGCTAACACGCAAAGGTTACCTAGCAGACATAACTACCCAGAGACCCCAGCGTGTACAACCTTGGCTCTGATACCAAGTTGTAATGCCCGCCGTGCAAGCCCCAAAGAACAAACAACAAAAGAACGCAAATAATAATTTATTTATTTTATTAAAGAAAGATAAATAATCATCATATCAATATTAAATGACCATATTCAACAACATCAACCATGTCCTTTGGGGCCCCCACGAGATTACATCGAAAATAGACATTACTAATCATCATCTCATAAGATATCAAAAGGAGCTATAATGACAACATTAGATAAGTACTTACATAAATTCTATCACAAGATAAACCCATGAGACATTTCAAAGCCAATTAAAATTACAAAGTAGATAATTATATTACATCATCTTTCAAGTGTTACATCATCCATAAAGTTACATCATGAATCCCAAACATGTGGGATGAATACAATATACAAGTTTATCAAAATAAAATGAGATCAACTGTAATAAATATTCAATTGAATGAGATTGAAGCCTTGAACGCTGATGGGGAACCCAACGGTGTGCGGAGCACGTTCCACCCGACCACCCACGTGCTAAGAGGTGACCGAGAAGTAACTCCGACCAAGAATGACAACAAAAGTACAATCATACAAAAAGTACCAACATAGATCCATATCACAATACACCAATTAAAATGAGCAATCAATAACACCATAACACAATGTCATAAAGATGCAAGATTGTAAATAGAATATACATGAGATCATACAATGCATGTAAAAGATGTATCAAACAATAATCTTAAAACAATATAATTCAAATCAAACAACAATCTAAATCAACTCCCATGACCCACTTCCAGAGGAACACACTAACACAAACACATGGGAAACTAGAGAGGCCATCGCGATAGTCCTACATGGGTCGCCCCAGGCTCTTTCCTCCCAACCGAGGTGCCGTCCCATCTATGGCTGTCTCCGTGTTTCTTTCCTCCCAACCGAGGCCGGGTCCATAGGGTGACCATGAGCCAGGACCTCGTGGAGGATGAGGCCACGACCTTTCCACCACTGCCTTCCGGCCAGTCTTCTCGGCTACTAATGAAGACGAGGCATCCATTTTTAAAATCTTGCAATGATATTACTACCCAACCCAATCCTCCTAAGTTAATTATTAGATTTTCACTTAATTACTAACTCACTCGTGGGTTATCCTGAGCTCTTCCCCTTAAACGGGGCGCCGGCCCCCATGAGGAGCCACTCTCCCTAGAGACCCATCAAACAAGGGGGGTTGTACCATGCCAAACATAATTACCAAAGTATGACAAGAAAAACAACACACGAGGCATAAACCATCTCGCAAGTAAAAACACCATAATGAAATCTCATAATTCGGTACACCCCATTACTGAAACATAAGTCATCATAATTCAAGATGAAAAGTATAAAACTCAGAACAAAACATCATCCTCTGGAAGACTAAAGTGTTGAAAAAAAAGGGTTCCCACATCAAGGAAATAACAATGTCCCAAAACCCAACAATCCAACAAGATTAAATTTCAAAATTAAATAATTAAAAGTGATAACCTATTTAATTCCAAAGCAGATTACAAAATAATTTTCTTTCCTAAAATACAGTCGTATTACAAACATAATTAATAAATAAATAATGCTGTTTAATCAGCAATATCTTTTCAAAGTTGAAAATCCTATAAAACAAATTTATTTCTATTTCACTAATATTTTCATGGAAACAATTTCTGCTTTCTTATATTTTTTTCTAAAAAGACAAGAAACAAAATCTAACTATATAGATTTATTTTCGATAATAGCTAAGTTACAGAAAATGTTACACCAAAACAAAATGTACCGATGCATTTGTCAAAGCATTAGCAAATCAACGTAATGCCTATTACAGACGTCGCGATAGATATATTTCTTCTTGAATAAAAGAAAGATTGATTAAATAATACCAAGATCCGCACTAATAAATTAATCTTTATATATATATATAAATATATATATATATATATATATATATATATCTACAGCATATATATATATATAGATATACATATATACAAATATTCATATATATATATATACATATATATATATATATATACATATACATATATATATATCAAATAAAATTCCACACAGAAAAAAACATATATTAAAATCGCATATTAAACATTATGTTTTAAACATATTAAAATTCAAATGGGATTTAATCCCAATGCAGCCGCATAGAAATCCGGACCCCGCCGGCCATGGGCAGTCTACGGACTGTCCACGGTACCGCCGGTACCGTCTGCGCCAAAGAGGCGGTGTGGTGGGTACGGCCGAGGCCGTCCCCCACACAGCCTATATTCATATACATATAAAATAAAAACAATGAAATCTATGGCATGAACAGTGCGACGGGATTTCATAATTTCAAACTTCCATACAAATTTTCATTTGATTAAAACAACAATATAAATATAAATATATATATATATATACGTATATTTATATATATATATGTATATATGTATATATCTAATATATATATATATATATATATAAATATAGGTATATATATATATATATATATATATATATATATATATTTTTTAGAGGTTCAAAAATTACAGCAACAGAGAGTTACTGTTCACAGAAAATTCACTGTGCATGATTGAGATAAAAATATTTCTAAGGAAATATATATATATATATATATGAACCAGAAAATTCGAGGAGAGATAACTGTTTCCAAACCAATAATGAAATAACAGAGAATCGTTTAATTCTCAAATTTCAATTAAAACCCCTCTTTTTTTTTTAATAACCAGCCACAACCCAGAACCCAAAAAATTTCATCAATCTAATAACAATCCCCAATTTCCTTTGATTAAGCTGTAACCCCAGTAAATTTAATTTCCAATCTTAAATACAAATTTAATTCACAAACACACATTCCTATTTTAACAGAGGTAAATAAATTAAAGAAGGAACCTGGCGTCCTTCGCTTTGCAGAAGATTGAAGAAGCTTCGATCCTTTTGCTGTATCAATTTCTTTTGCTGCAAATCTTCCAGCAACTGATCCGAATCCTCCTTCCTCTTTACCAATTTCTCCACAAACGAAAAAGTACTAAGGACAGAAAATTGATTGCAATAGAAATTTCTCCAGCATTCCAAAAGCCCTCCTCTCAAACAAAGACCTACCGAAATAGGTGGAATCGAGTCTTATTCTTGCAAAGCCTGCATCCACAAGGTGATATACAATATACATAAAGTCAAAGCATTGTGAGGAGGATTCACAGCGTAGCAGGGCGCTCACAAACGAGTGATGCTACCTGTCCCCTCACCAACACATATCATCATAAAATTTTACACCACATCATAAATTACTATTCTATAGTCTATTGCATTCCAAATAACTCCATTAAATGATCATAATAGAATGTCATCACAATAACCATGGCATCATAAGAGCATAGTAATAGTCTAAGCTACCACACATAATAGCAACAGTATCAACCACAAATCACAATGTGCTAAACAGAAACCATAGTGAATGTCAAAAATCAAATAGTAGCATGAGGGGTATTACACTAATGACATCAACAACAAACATTTTGCATCATAGATGCAAAACGTCTCACATGTGGTTCAATCAATGCTTCATTTTGCATATCATTGATTTGGTTTTTAATGGATGCCACATGTTCAGTGATACGTGCTTGCAAGCGAGCCTCATCTGATCCAGTGGTTGGTGGAGGTGGGATATGAGGTGGAAAAGGTGGAGGGGGAGGTGGAGGGGGTGGAGGTGGAGGTTGTTGAGGCTGTGGATTAATTATAACATCAATGCCAAATTGATCCATGATATCTATATAAGTGTTCACCTGCATTAAATTATACAAAATTAACATACAAACTTACAAAATTACATGAAATAGTTAAATTTTAAATGTACATGCAAATTTGTTTAAATAGGACATGTATACATATACATACACATACATTCATTGAACTTGAGCATGTGCATACAAATTTCAAAATTCAATATGTGCATACATTTAAACTAAAAATGTGATGCATAATGTATGCATACATCATTCAACTAAACTATGTGTACATACGAATTTCAAAATTTAAGATCTAGAACTATGTAATTTTAATACATGTACATACTAAAAAATAAACCTGAAACATTCACAAAAATCTCATTTATGTCTAACACATATATAAATTACATTTTTCTAACAGGAGAAATTATGATAGAAGACAGTCATAAAATATATACTATTATAAATTCATCATTATAAGTTATTATATTCTTAAATTCAACACTAAAAAATATCCATCGAACCAAATTCATAAATTCATCACTAAAAATATCCATCCAACCAAATTCACAAATTCATCACACAAAATATCCATTGAACCAAATTCATAAATTCATAACTATAAGATCATTGTCTTAATTTATAAAGTGTTGCGGCTCTATACTACATCTCTTCATTTTTTTGTGTTTTCCTTTTTAGAATCAGACTTTCTCCTCTCCTCTAGCCATCATCGATGCTCATCTAAGACCCCGTCCATAGCCCTAACAACATCAACAAATCTTTTCATCTTAGATGAAAAAAGCCTCAAAGGTGGTGCAATGCATTCTTCATTTTGAGTAGTGTTGATTTGATCCTGAATGGTTCTAACATCGGCATTGATCCATTCTTGCAAGAGAGCACCATCAGTTTTAGGTGGTGGAGGTGGGTGGTAATGAGGTGTAGTGGGCAGAGGTGGAGGTGGAGGTGGTGGAGATGGAGGGTGTGGAGGTAGATTACGGATATTATTGAATTGATCCATGGCATCTAAGTTATAAGTGAACCTGCATTAGATTTATAATTTCAAAATGTAAGATACATGTTTAGGAAATTGTAAGGACTAGAAAAAAAAACATATATACTAATTACATGCTTAAGTTTTCAAAATGATCAAATTACTTTCATCGCTATGATTAAATGGAACAACCTACATCAATGAATCAAAGTATATTAAAATAAGCTGGCACTTCATTAGATTTAGCCATGTAGGCTTACACATGAGTTATCATGTCAGCAATACATGTAAATTAAAATACTATAATTCAAATTAAGGAAATAGAAAGTGCATAAGTGCATCAACAAAGAAACCATAACACATATTTTCATGAGTAGAAAACCCTCATAGGGATGAAAAACCACTCGTAAAAGTGCCTCACTGGCTTAATGAAATGCCTCACTAGCGGATCCTTATTGGCTACAAACTCTCAATGGTTACAAGATGCCTCACGGACAATGATCACACTATCTCATTGACATGATCATTCATTATATATTTCTATATCACAAGGTACATATGGAGGTTCTTTTACAATTCACATAAAAACTACAAGTAACATTTTCAAGTTTCACCAATGCATCATTCTTGCATAGGAAATTAAGGTAATGCCAACACTATCATGAATTGCTCCCAAGTATTTTCAAATATGACAATTCTACTTCCATTTACCTCTCAAATATCACACAAGAACATTGAAAAACATAACTAATCATGTAAAGCTTCATGAAAGTAAACCTAGTCCTACTAGGATACACACATGCCTATGCAATTATAAGCAGAATGTTTACCTCTAAACTCAATGTTTCATAGAGGTTTTATCCATAATGTAATAATACTATAGAAGAGTTATGTTTTTTTTTTGAATTTACATACTCGAATACTTTTTTTATTCCATTCAACAAGCATGGATTCCTAATGATGCTTACAGAAGAAAGACTTTCTCATTAATGTGTCATCAACCTAGACCTGCAATCATACTCCAAAGGGAAGAAAAAACTTGTTGATTGTTAGTGAGTAGGGGTTTTCCTTAGTCAAACCCCATATTGGTATTCAAATCATGAAATAAGATAAATGAATGAAGAATGATCACACTATTCAATGTTGCAACTCACCGAAACTCTAGCATTAAGCTCTTGCTTGATTGTGATAGATCTCGACATGAATGCTTCTTGAATCATGATATCTTCATCACAAATGTTAGCTCAAATACAAACATGGTACATGAATGATAATTAGGCATTGTGGGTTACTATTACAACAATGACGGTAAGAATCTTTCATTCATAGAAGAATATTTTATAAAAGGTAACACTATTTAATGTTTTTAATAACAAGATTCCTAATTTTCCTTCAAAGTGATGAGATATAGAATAAATGCATACTTAAAACATAATGTATTTGTTTCCAACATAATAAAAAATGCTCACAAGCATAAGAAAATATATACTAAATTACTCTTGAACCTTCATATTTTTCTTATGAGATTAGAAAATGTAAGAACTCTTTCGAGGTGTCAATATGAAGCATCAACATGCCGGTTTAATGAATTTGATACCCGATGGTAAAGATTCCTTACCAAATTTAACTCTCCGCTCATATCAACTTAAGAAAACTTGAAATAGAACTTACCTTGTTGGAGATGCCAATCTCAGGATGGTCTTGCATGAGTACCCTAAAGATTTAGATCTTGTACCATCCGCAAGTGTGATTTCCATCCCCCATCTATAATCATTTCCTTTCCAAAAATCCCTCTCTAACCATTTTGAGAATTTCTCTCCGCTCTCAAAAGAAACATATTTTTTTTGTAACTACTTCGGAGATGCTTTATTTAATTCCTTCTTCATACACGATTTCCAAGATTTGGAACATTTATTCCACTTTAGAAGTCTAATGACCAATTCTATATCTTCCTCGGCAATAAATGTCTTTACCAAATTTGCTGGAACATCCCATGATCTTTTTCTAGGATCACTCAATGATGAACCTAATTTTCCATCTCAAACATGTAGGAATTCTTTCCAATCTCCTTTTGAACCCTTGATTTTATATGCTTGAGCTAGTTTGACAGTTTTGACAAGAATCTCTTTCTTTCGCTCTGAACTTCATTTTTTCTTCTACCATTTTTACCGTTAGGAGGAACAATCAAAACCCCCTTGAGGTTTTTTAGCATTCATTCTTTAGGTTTTCTCATTTAAGAAATATGCCATAAGATTAATGCAAAAGAATAATCAAGTGGTCTTATTTAAGCATTATCATTTATTTATTTATTAGTAATCACAAATTTTGTATATTATCTAATTCATTTTAAATTAATTATTTATTTTCAAAATATTATAATCTTACTGATTATAATAATATTCTCTTGGTTAATAATAATAAATTAAAATGTATTACATAGTTAGAGAGGGTTGTGACATAAATACCTTTAAACCATTCAATATAAATGACCTAATGGAATACAAATGATAAAATCTGTAAGCCGCAATTACGTCTAAGGCATGTTACTTGAATGAAAAAACAATTAACTATTAATATAGGATGACTTAAGGGGATCTATGCATTAATATAGGATGGCTTAAAGCGATCTATGTATACAAAATTACATGGCTTAAGGGAATAAAATTTGGTGAAGTTTCCCAAGGTAACCAAATTTCATTAAGGTCCTAGGACAAATGAATTCTTTAGATTTTATGGTTTAGAGTTTAGGGTTTAGGGTTTAGGGTAATAGGATGCTTAAGGGATCTATGTTGTAAGGTCCTAGGACAAAATGACATGGCTTAAGTGAATAAAATTTGGAGAAGTTACCTTAGGCAACCAAATTTCATTAAGGTCCTACCTGACAAAATGATGACTTTAGTGATTAGGGTTTAGAGTTTAGAGTAATAGGATGGCTTAAGTAGATCTATGTAGTAAGGTCCTACGAAAAAATGACATGGCTTAAGGGAATAAAATTTGGTGGAGTTTCTCAAGGAATCCAAATTTCATTTTAAGGTCCTAGGACAAAATGAATGCTTTAGGGTTTAGGGTTTAGAGTTTAGAGTTAAGGTTTTAGGGTTTAGGGTTTAAGGTTTAGGATTTAGGGTTTAGGCTGAAGTTTGGGTGGCCCCTAGAATAATGGAATTGCAAGTTAGTGAACAACATTTTCTTGTGGAACAATTGATTGAGATAGATCTTGTTTCAACTAACCAACCTCTCATGAAATCTCATTCATATTATAAACTTGCACGATCTTATTATTGTTAAATTTGGTTGCCTTGGGAAACTTCACCAAATTGTAAGAACTTCTTTGTTCCCCTTAAGAAATGTCATATTACGACCCCTTAAGACATTGGTTTAGGGTTTAGAGTAATAGGATGACAAGTAAGGGGTTGAATATTTTTGATTCATCACATATGCAAGAACATTAGTTAATGAATATTTTTTATTTTATGAATAGACTGACTATTTCTGTAATAGAAACACATAATTATGCATTTTAAAGATTGAGTTTGATGTATACTTTAACTTGATATTTTTTTAATTGAATATAAGATTATTTTATTTAACATGTTTTTCATTAATATTGATAAAATGATAAAGTTGAATATTTCCCACTTAAATGAATTTTATGATATAAAATGTATAATAAAATTAGTTAATGTTGAAATTTTCCAAAAATCCAAAATCTTTTTATTTATTTTGGATTGTTTGGAATTGAAAGAACCTAAAAGAAAGAAAAGAAAAATATTTAGATTATATTAGTGTCTAGATAAATAGAGCAAATTGAGATTTTAGACTAAACTGGAAGCCTAATTAACAACTAATTGACTAGAATGAGAGTTAAGATTGTCAAAAGACAAGAGACAACACATGCAAACAAGAAATGGAAACAAGGCATGACTAAGAGGGATAAAAACATAAAATAGAAATGAATACAAATATTATCTAATTAAGTGACAATTGGAAATGGATTGCACAAGGATTTAGGAATTTGCTAACTAAATTTGCAAACAAACATTGAAAATTTATCAATTGTAACGATGCACTAGTCCCACAAGTAAAGTTTAACATATTGTTTTCTATTCTAATTATATCTATGTTCATAATGTTTAATTTAGTGTGTCTCTTGATGAATACACATTTCAATGTACAATATTTATCAAATCCTATTTCATTGTCAATATCAAGGACCCTAATTTACTATGTATCAACCTAAATCTACCGAATAATTTGTTCCATAGGCATGCCTACATACTTGTCTCCATACAATGCAAATGAAATTTAAAACATTTAAGTAATGCAAATGATTTTTTTCCATTATCAAATATTCTTGAGCTTGAAATCATGGTTTTCAAATGCAAAATGATTTGTTTGATTTCAATTTAGGGTTTTAGCAAATTTTTTTTGTTTGAATTCAATTCAGGGTTTCAAGAAGCAATTAAGGTTTTAAATGAACTTTTTTTTTGTTTCATTTCAAATTAGGGTTTTCAAATGTAACTTTTTGTTTGATTTGAATTTAGGGTTTCAAAAGCAATTAGGGTTTTCAAATGCAATTTTTATTTCATTTCAATTTAGGGTTTTCAAATGCAATTTTTTTTGTTTCCTTTCAATTTAGGGTTTTCAAATGCAATTTTTTTGGTTTTATTGAATAATTTAGGTTTCAAAAGCTAAATTTTATTCTTAAGATACGATTTAAGATTGATTTTTTCATTTCTATTCAATATCTTGAGGGTTTCATTTCATTCTTTCTTCTACTTCTACAAATCATCATTTCTTCTATTATAGGTAAATAAATTACATAAAACACTAAATAAATTGAAAAAAAAATCCTAAAATCTATTAATGTTTTAAAATTTTCAAATAACCATGAGAAAAGCAAAAAGATTGGGGTTGGAGGCACATCTAGAGGTCGTTGTCATCATTGTCAGATCTGTGAAATCAATATCCTATGCTTTGTGAATAATTGAGTTTCATTTATTTCAATAAATAAATACCACTTTAAAATGGGATCCCAATCTTTACAAAACAAGATCCCAATCTTTACAAAATGGGATCTCGATTTTTACAAATTGGGATCTCAATTTGTGAAGATCGGGATCCCTTTTCCCATCCATCAATTTGGGACCCATTAATAAATGAGATCCCGTTTAGAATTTAGGCTCGGGACCCCAAAGCTAAATAGGATCCCATTTTTAAAAGCGAGATCCTGTTTTTGGCAAGCCAATTTTGTTTTTTTCCCTAAGGAAAAAACTTCCAGATTTCGTGGACTCATCTTCTTGCTCTTAGCGAACAGTCACATCATATCTCACTATGGATAGTTCAAATCAAGTTCACACGAGTTAAGTTTCAGTTCATTAAACTTCTATAGGTACACATTAATTTTCTATAATTATCATAGATGTCAATTGTGTTTTTACATGCTTTCATAATGAATATTTCATGCTTCATGCCATTTTCATTTTCTCATACATCATTTCACCCATCGCCAAAACAACTATAGTTAAGTGAGGACACTTAAAACCTTAATTGTTGCGGGGAAATAAGTACCTTTCATTTTCATTCTTTGTTTTCAGAAACCCAAATAATTTCTACAGAATCCTTTTCCATTTTATTTTTTGTTTTTCCCCATTATTTAATATAGCAACTATAATTCAAATTTAGAAGGAAAGAGAAGGGTAGAACAACTACATTTGGAATACAAGCACACATGTAGAGTGATAAACAATAAATTTGAGGGAGTTTGAGCACAATAAATTATACTTTCACCATGGGTGGTGATATAATTAGAAGAGAGCCATTTGCACATAATCAGCTATTGGAAGATAGATTGGTGTCACCTATTTTCCAACATGTTGGATGGATGGACTATTTCTTGAAGTTGACAAAATACAATGAGGATATGATGGAGAAATTTTTAGATACACTATAGCATGATGAAGTAGTATTTAAGGGTTTGAAGGTTGTTTCTTCAGAGTTTGCAATAGCATTTTTTTTTGGTTTTCCAAGGGAAGGAAAGGAGTTTCCAGTATGGGAAAACATTGTTGCTACTAGAGATGAATTTAGAGAACATGGAAAAAATGTGGACTCATCCAACCAAGGTACTAAAAGGTTATCCTAGCCATGGGTTTGAGATTATATTACTTCATATATCATTAAGTATCTTACATGTGATAACATAGAATCCTTATTATAAACAGCTCATTTCAAACTCCCGAGTCATCTCCATCTAGATAAAAGAGTTAATGTTCCAAATTTTCTCTATAATCTATTGAAAAGAATGGGTTTTGAATATAAAATAAAAAGGAATAACACTACCTTGTCACATTATTGTTTGGTCACCTTATTGGTTAAAAGGATTCTAAGAATTCAATGCCCACAAGTTTCATGGGAAAGCTTTATCAATTTTAACCACATTGATAATATTTTAGAAGAAACAAATAAATTAGAAGAACCTTTTGTGTCAAAAATGGAAGGATACCTTTACCTTCCTACTTCACCTACCCATAGTAGGGATGAGTCAAAAAATCATGATATGTAGGATACTTAACTTACAAATGTAATGCCCCGTCTTAATAACCTAAGAATGTTGCAATAGTGTAATAAAGGTGTAATAATTTTTTTTTTAAAGTTTAATTATTAAGTTAATTAGTTGCATACATTCATTAGGCTAAGCGACGTTACACTACTTTGAGTTTTCCATAAGTGACTTAAGTATTTCGCATTGCACATATTAATTCATAACATAAAACATTTTAAGATAAACATAATTGCATTTATTTTGATTACCATTGATAATAACATAAAGTACAAACATGTTTTTTCCATACATTTCATTTGATAGAATATACAATACTCATCCATCTGATGAGGTAATTCAATAATAATTACAATTACTATTACATTGTTCACCTCTTATACAATTGAGGGATGTTTTCAAATACAAGTTTACAATATACAAAGTGCATATAAGATCCAAGTGCGAGCTCTCCATCCATGAAGCTCTCAATGCCATGATCAAACTGGGGACCCAACGGAGTAAGGTGCACATTCCACCCAACCATGTGGTACCCGTAGGTCCACCCCCCGTGCTAGGAGATAGTAACAAGGTTACCTAGACCTAATCTACTAACCCTAGACACTAGTAAAAACAATCTAATGGTTACATTGCTTCTAGATTTTGACAATTGATTATACCACAAACATGGGGTTAACTGTTATTCTAGGTGGAGTGTCATCACAATGTTGCAAAGGTTACCCAGGTGTTTCTTCCTAGGTTCCGGCCCCCAATCCTTGGATTACCCTAGTAACCTCTTACAAAACCCGGCCCCTATTGCATACCATTGTGGAATCAAATGTCTTTTGAAGAAACAAGACACCGATTTTCCATTCTAGGCCTTCTCATCTTATACTCATGACTGAAGAAGCTCAAGAGTCATAAGAGAGGCAAAGTATCTTGTTAAGTGTTTGAATCTAACTACTGTGTTCTTTAGTTTTCATTGACTTAATAACTATTTGTAAGTTACCTTGACACCACTTTGTGTGTCAGCCCTTACAAATAACCACTCCCCTAAACATAACAAGGTGTCTAAGTTCACTGACTAAGGTTTACAAGGTGTACATATAACCAAATAAATATAAAAGTCCAGTCACGTTTAAAATGAACAAAATTCAATGTTCATAACACACGTGTCAAACCACCAAACAAGCCATGTACACATCCTTAGTTAACACAAGAAATTTATCTTAACAGTCACAATCCCCATTAAGCAATTGGTCTGGAAGACTTGATCAATAGAGACTTTCCCCAATTTTGCCCAATTAAACAATTTAAAGCAAGACACGTCTATCATTTGTATATGCTAAATCCATACGTATCAGTTTGAAAACAACATATTTACAATCTATTTAAATAAAAGATCTATTTTAATAAAAATCAAGAAATTAACTACTTCATTTAATCTATTTTTCTATCTTTCTCAAATTCACTATAAAATTATATTCTATAATTTTCTCAATCAATTATATTTCTTGTACCATAAAATTTACATAATATATATGTATATTTTGTATTAATATTTCCCCAAAATTATATTTCCTAACAATTTAATCATACATAACCAATTAATCATATTTACCTCCACAATATATATATGGATATATATATATATATATTTGTATATTTATATATATATGTATGTATATACATATGTATTCATATACATATATACATATATATCTAAATAAATATAATATATTATATATATATATATAATTTACAAAATCCACATTATTTAAAATCAAACTTAATAAATGGTATTTTAAAAATTCGCATCACAGTTAAAGAAATCGAATTTATTTCGGTTTATAAATTTCAATCAAGATTTAAACATAAAAAGGGGATAATATTTGCAGCCCAGCCACGATACCCGCGGCCAAGCCGCAGCCGCCCCCTATGGGGAGAGAGCGCGGCCACAGCCATGGCTACGCTCAGCAGCCAACGGCTGCTGCACGCGGCCGTAGCCTTGGCGGCGCTCGCCCCCTCGTGGGTATAGGGAGGGCTTTGGCCCTTCCAAAACAATGGGCTCTGCAATTTTTTTTTAAACAAAAATTTCCAAAAATTTAAACCCTTGTGTTAAATTTTCCGTGTTCGGGAAATTTTGATTTTCAAGAACAGTATATATATAAAATAACTCACACACATATATATATATATATTTATATGTATATATGTATATATAAAAATCTATATGTACATATATATTTATAAATATATATACATATTTAAAACATTTTTTTTTAAAACACAGACAAACAAATTACTGGAAACAGACAATTTTCTGTTTGATTAAATTTTCTACAGAAGTTTACGAAATTTGTGATTAACAGGTTTTGTTTAAAATAATTTCAATTGAATCACAAATTTTCAAAATGATTCCCCCTTTTAATAGATAAATCCTAACATGAAATTTTTCAATAGTTATGTAAATCACATCTGTAGGGTTTTCTATTGTTTATAATGAAATTAAAAAAAAAAAACACACACAAAATTTAATAGTAGGGAATTTCCTTTCTTTCTCACCCAAATTATTTCATAAATATTTTCTTCTATTTAAATAAAAACTTTTACAAAATCTCCAAGATAGGCATAGGAAATTCTAAACCAAAATAGAAATCAAAATACACAAAGAAAAATACCTGTACACCTCCGATGTCTGTAACTTGAAATTTGGCTGTAGAAAGAAAAAGAATCTTTTGTTGCTCGTAACACACAGAGCTCCAAAAATTCTTCTACAATTCACAAGATCTTCCCACCAAAGAATCTTCCACAAAGAAATACCACCAAATACAGGAAAATAACAAATTCTAAGAAGATAATGATTTTTACACAGCAAGAATATTTTCAAAACTTTAATAATTTCCCCATGAGGAAATTGAACAACCTCTATGATTTCTCGAGATCCAAAATATCCTCTCCGTAACAAATTTTCAACAACCTCATTAAATGAAACTTACACACTTGTCGAGAAGTTGCAAATATCTTTTAACAACTTCTCGGCAATTTTGCCCTTTTCAAAATTTGCATGCCTTATTTAATTTATATTTTAAAACTAAATTTCCATTCACATGCATTTATTTTTATTTTAATTTCTAATTTTCAAATGCAATATAATTTACACACTTAATAATTTAATTTAATTAAAATAGTTTAATCTTTTTTTTAAGATCAACTATTTAACCAAATAAGCTAATTAATGAATTAAATTATCAAATAAGTAAATCTCTACCACATTTAAACATTAATTAAATAAAAATAATTAAAGCACAATAACTAACATTAAAATTAACCAATATTTAACTTTCAACAATTTATTCAAACAGAAAATGACAATACAAACCTATGACTCAAGACTAAAATAGACAAAGTACTAAGACCAGGGTTATAGACTAGGCTAGGGTAAACCAAACTACTATCTCCCGATCAACGTATCCATTGAGTCTTGACACGCTTAGACTTGAGTACCCAGGTGGAGTCGGTGTCATGTACCTACAATTCCTGCAACCAACCAAATAACGTGCATACATATATATATATATATATATATATATAAAGCATTAAACAGACACACCGTGCAGAGAAAATCACAGATATCGCAGGGCACTTGTAAGCGAGTGATGCGATTCGGTTCTCCACACCAATACACTTCACAGCAAACTGACGAAATAAATTAACAGTTAGTCCATCATAAACATGTACATATCAATAAATAACTGAAAGTAATTATCTACGCTATATCAAAGCATATCAGAAAAGAATAATCACCATACAAAGTATCATCATGTCATAGAATAATCCACTATCGCTCAAAACCAGCTATCAAAATATCCAAACAAGGTATCATAGTCTAACAGTGTGAAAACACAACAACAGAAAGCATATGCATAAATGGAGGGGTACTACAACAGACACTGCAAAACAACCTGCAACAGAGGGTAAAAAGAAAACCATACCACTAAGAAGACATCAAGAGCCAAGGAAAGGAAAATTGGTTCTTATTTTGTGCCTATATTAAGATAAAAAAGATCCACAAGGCAGTCTCGTCACTTAAGAGGGAAAGGGGAAATGGGGGGTACATGGAGGAAACAAAAAGGTGTTGTTGCAATTCAAGTAGATTCAAAATCAAAAGAATTCCCCCCTATGAATGTATAAACATCAGTCAAACCACAATGGTAATTCTTGAGAACCTCTACATCTAATTCAGAGGATGCCTTTGTTACTAGAAAATTGAGAAAGAGAACCCACAAAACCCTAATATTAAGGGTTGTGAAGATGATATGGGAGAAGATAATCAATTTTTAGATAAATTTGAAGATTTTTTTATTGAGGAGAGGAATGTTAAGAAATAATTGCAGGAAGCACTTGAAAAAATAAATCACTTGAAAGAATTGTTGGTAAGTTATCAGTTGAAGGACAATGAAAGGGACATGAAAATTAAAGATTTCAAGGGGAAATTGCATAAATTTGAACATGGTTCTAAGTTGGATGTTCTTGCATAACTCACTCTTGTGAAAATAGGGAATAAAGAACCTATGACTAACAACAAACCTCCTCAAGCTAAGACTCCAACTGGTTCTACTATTATGTCCCTAGGATATGAATTATGAAAAAGAACTAATGAATTCTCTAAACAACAAGAAGCATAGAAGAAGGAAAAAGTAGAAATGACATAAAACCATGTTAGGACTCTTGAGAAAAAGGAAATCCAATTGAAAAAGATGACAATAAGGATTGAAGAAATTGTAGATAAGTCTGCACAAATCCTAAAATGTAGGCCACTTGCGAGGGTGCATGCCTTATATTTATAGGAGAAATTTATGTGTTTTCAATTTAGTCAACTGGTCAGTAATTTACCAATTTCCATGATCAAGAAATTTGTATTTTTAATTTTTTTTTATTCTACACCTGATATGTAGGATTAGTTATGTGAATTTAATTTGCATAACTATGTTGTGCTAGATAATACATAATGGAACCCATTGATATTTGTGGGGGATTTACAAATCAGGGCATTAGCTTCTTACTTCAAAAAATAGAAACAAAGGGGTGAAATCATGTAAGATTATGTTGAAAGAGATAAATTAATTGCACTCCATATTAGAAAAGAATCAAAAGACCCTAGTGCAGTAATAGAGGAATGGACAAGACTCCTGCAGTATAAGGGTGTTGGTAAGAAAATCATGAATTTAAGAGAAAATCATTATGTTAGGATGTAAAGACTAGTTGTAGGTCTCATACATCATTCTTTTCATTTTGTACAAGAAATATGGGAAAGTTTGACCCCTAAATTACAAAAAAAGGAACCTCACTCTTTATATAACTTCATAAACATGCTTGAAAGGACTTGCAGGTATATGCATATTTCCAAACAAAAGGGACTCACATGGGTACCTCTTACCTTCCATCGGCCTATGATTCTCTACCCAATACCATATTGGATAGGAGAAAATGGTGAAAAACAAGAGGAAGCAACGAGTGTCAAATGGGAAAGACTTTCATGCTATGGACACTTTTACTTGAAGCAACTAAAAGGAGTGGATGTAGTTACAAATTTCAAAGAAATGACCTTGCAATATAACCTCCGATCCTAAACTAATTTCTTGAGGACAAGCAATATCATAGTTGGGGGAAATGATGAGACCAAATATTAGCTAGTTTTTTGTTGTTCCGTTCATACTTTTAGGAATTTCTAGAGACTCATCTCATATACATTTCTAAACATTATCTATCTTTTTATATCTTTATATTCTTTGTTTATATCATTACATCAAACTACATCCATTAGGTCTTTAGTAGGTTTCCCTTGGTTTTTTACTATACTTTACGCTTGTTGGTCATACGAATGCCAATGCCTCCATTGAGATGCTAGTGTGTTGTGTTGTCATTCGTGTCCCGTGATGTAGTCCTCTAGCAACGAGCTGCTTAATTCATAGTCTGGACTCTAGAAAAATTCTCACCTAACTTCCTGAAACATCCAAGTTTGTAAAAGGACAATAGCAACCTAGTTGCTCTTCCTTTCATCCTTTAAACCTTAAACTCTTTTGAAACATTTCATTAGCTTAAGGTAGATCAAGACAACCTATTTTTCTAGACCCTCTCATGACCTAGGGTCCTGAGCATTCGATCCCCCTCCTCTATAGTGAGAATCTAGAGCATATGTGCAAAGATAACTAAGATGTTAGAAATCTTAAAGGTGAGTAGAGTTTAGATGATTAGGAGATAAGAAGAAAAAAAATGGGAGAAATTGAATCCCTTGATTTTTGTGTGTAGGTATGGAGGAAGATGGAGCAAGAAAAGACAAATAAAAAAAGTGTCATGTTGATGGTAGAGAAGAAGAGATCATCATTTAAGAGGATAATTAGGAAGAATAAAATTTCATGAGGTTACAATAATAACATATTGTCTTATGAAAGGCATGGAAATTTTGGTAAATGAGGATACATGCATGGGGATAGTGTTATAGAAAAAGAGGAGAATGGGAATGCAATGTATTTGTATGTCCATTAGAGGACATGATTTTTTTGAAGATCAAGTGTAGTAGAGCATATTTGTGTACATGGAATATGTAGAAGAAGTGGTTAGTGCAAAGGTTAATGAGTAAGTGGATATGACATTTTTTATTGTCATAATGTTAGTGATGATGATTTTTTTATAAATGAAGATTTGTAGGTTCTATCCACTAGTAGGGTCTTCACATGTAAAGTACTTGAGAAAGTGAAGATGAAGAAAATATTGAAGGTAAATAAAATGGAAGATAATGTAATACAAA
The DNA here is from genome assembly GCA_007258455.2 of Sequoia sempervirens. NCBI lineage: Eukaryota > Viridiplantae > Streptophyta > Pinopsida > Cupressales > Cupressaceae > Sequoia > Sequoia sempervirens. Next base: position 10,835 of record VDFB02069664.1, on the reverse strand, counting down.
CACAATACTTTCACATAAAATCGTTCTCACTCCTTGATGAGAAAAAATGGAGTGCACCATTTTTCCATTTGATTTTCTCTTAAGATAATGATAATATGTGGATTGTTCAATAGACTAGCATAAACTTGGTATGATTGAAAATAAGATTGAAAAATGACATCATAAGGGTATGATAGCTTCAAAATTCATTGTTGATGATGTTAAATAGGTGCAGGACAACTAAGAGGGGGGTGAGTAGTTTGTGACAAAAATTCAAACTTAAAATTCCAACACTTATTAATTCCACAACCACAGGGTGCTGCCACAATAATGGGTTACACTTTTTGGGACATCCTGATTTTTGCCTAAAATCACATATTTTTAGAAAATAAAATGATTTATGACTTCAAAGGTTCCATTTAAATTATTTTAATTAAAGAAGGATTGATCAAACCCCCTTGGATAGAACCTTGTTAGATTTAAACCATACCTATAATCGAGTCTCCTCTACACCTATCAAAATGCTGATAAAAAACCACTTTTGATTTACCTTTTGGGTGATCAAATGAATTCATTTAAAATTTATGCTTTGTAAGCCTATAGCCCTTATTATAAGCTTCCTAAAAAGTATAATTTTAAATATGTTTAATTTGATTATTATATTTATTTTTTATTTCTTGTGAATGTAGGATTTTCAATGAACATGAAGTTCTTTATATCACACATACGAAAAAATAAAAAAATAGGGAAAAAAATTTCTAAAAAATACATGTGCCCTATGTATTGATGTCCTTATTCCAACAAAAAATGAATAAGTTAATTAAAATCAATACAAAAAAATTTATGCGTGCTGAAGTACACCTTTGTCCAAATTATAATTACGCTGACTTGGAAAATTAATTAAAAAATATATATGTAACAAAAAATTATGAAAAAATATCCATCCCCTAGATATTTGTTTGAAAATTTTGTATTTTAAAAATCATAATTGTATCCTATCTATAAAAAAAGTTATGTGTGTCGAAGTAAACATCACTTTTTAAAAATGTTGATTAGTAGGAAAAATAAGTTATTAAAAATTACATAAAATGATTCACAATTTATTTTTTAATTTTAAAAAATATATATAATTAGAATCTACACAAAATATCTAACAAATAACTAGTTTGATTCATCTTCAAAACCTTAATGGTTTAGCTACTATAGGTGTAAGGAAGTGAATGTCTGGTGAAAAATCTTGATTTTAATGTCAAGTTTGGCCAAAAATTGTAACCCATTATTGTGGGATCACCCCACACTATTTTGTTATTAAGTAATAGCATGAAACACAGATAACAAAAAGAAAATCAACACAATGAACACCATATTTTTATGTGGAAAACACAATAAGGGAAAAACCATGGTGAGGGTTAACTCACAGTATAGATTATAAAACAAAAGGCTCACTGCCAAGGGCTCATTACCCAGAAGAGGACTCACTATCCCAGTGCAAAGGCTCACTGCCTATAGAAAGGACCCATTGTCCAACAGGGAGGCTCACTACCTACAGATACAAAAGAGAACAAAAGATCCACCACAACAATTAGCACACACTCACAACTTGAATAAGGATTGCATAAACCTTTCACTCATTTTCCTTAGGAATCCTTGACACAATGAAGAACTTCTATCACAAATCACTCACACACACACTTCTCTTATGATTTATTTTTATTCTTCGAATGAAGTGTAAACACCAGGTTGGAAAAACCTAATGAAAACACAAAAGATCATTGATGTACACACTTCCCAACAAGAAGATGACACATGGATGCCACAAAACACTTCATTATGCACTAGAATACATCTCAAAATTCTCCAGATACATCCGCAACAAATGCAACAAACTTCAAACACTGGACACTTTTCACTAGTCCATCAAGACTGTATATACTCGCATTGAAACACAAAAACATGACTTTCAGATCACCAAACTTCAAACCTCTTTGACAAAGCACAAAAAATACCTTCACAAGACATATCCCAGATCCACAAGGTCTAAAAAAAAATAACAAAGAATTGCAGAGCAAAACTATTTATCCCATTTCATAGAAGACCAACTCTATCAAAATAGTTCACATACTAGTGAACATAACTTTCATGTACCATCAAACCAGAAGAAAAATCTTAGGAGATATCACCACTAGATCACCATTACCAAACCTTCAGATCCGCACAAGCATAGGATCAACATAGAAGAAATGCAGAGCACATATCGGAGCACATTTTGAACACATTCATCACTCAAACTTCTCTTTATTAATTTTCTCTAAAGCACTTGGAAAACCATCAAACCAACACATCTGCAACTTCATTAAGATAGCTCCATGTACTCACAACATCTCAGTAGCATCTCAGCTATACATGTACAATTTGCAACATACTGAACTATGTTGATATACATGTACAATCTACAACATACTAAACTATGTTGACATCAATCACAACATTAGTGACAACACCATTGGATTAGCTCATACTTGCAACAGATGAAGGATGAGAAAATCTAAATATAGAGTCTTAAAGAGGCAAAATCAATGGCTAGGATAGATTGATAATGGATGGTTAAAATTGAATGAGGATTATGGGGTTAGGATCAAAGATGTAGTCATGTAACAAGTGGAAGATGAGGGATAAGATCTAAGTTTAAGATTGGAATAAGGGAAAAAATCAATGGCTAGGATTAAGAGGTGGGATTGAAATGAGTGGATAAGATGAAAAGATAGTTTGACTCTTTGGTAGGTTGCTAGATTCAATAAGGATTTAGTTAGACATGTGAAGGGGACACTTGTCACATGATGGAACTTTTAGATTATTATCCATTTGAACAAGATACAAGGCTAAGATTAAATTGATAAGGATAAAGGATAAATTGAAATTAATTAAATAATTAAAATATTTATTTAATTAATGGGATCATGTGAAAGGGAAAAAAATTAAATAAATGATAAATATTTATTTAATTAAATATTAGGATAAATATGGAGAAATGATGAAATTAATTAAAGGCTTAGAATACACTAAAGTTAGGTGTGGTTGGGTAAGGTTAGATTTTAGGTACATCTAAAGAAAGAACATAACTAAAGCTAAAATTATTCACAATAGTGTCATTTTTTGGTGTCAAAGGTGTCATCTCCAAAAAACCTAAATGTTACTGTTAACACAGGGATTTGCACCAGAAGACAAGTTGAAAAACTATTAAATCATGTGCACATAGGACTACTCTCAGGCTGTGGGTATCCTATAATGAGGGTAGACCTCCAGATTATGGGTTGGTTCCCTTTGGATATTTCTTTGTAAACACTGATTTTTGAAAATAGAGGGAAAGGGATAAAAGGATTATGCAAAAGCTAAAACTTGAAAATAGGGTGATTCACTAATTGAAAAATGATTTGAAAGCTGATAAAATCTCACAACAAACTCAATAAAAAAATTATAATTTCACAACTCAGAAATTTATGTTTGCAAAATTGATTCTAATGGAAGGCTTGAACTTATGCCTAGGAAAAGGAAAACCATGATGTTTTCAAAAATCCTTATGCATGAGGATAAAAGCTCTAACATAGACCTGCACTATGACATGATATTTTCTGTTGCATTCGACATTGAAGGAATTGATAAAATAATGAAAAATACAATATTTTATCTTGTAACTCACAACTAATACCAAAAAACAAAGAAATAAGGAGAATAAAATAAGCTTCTTATTGAGAAATAGGAGATATCTGCATTACTAATCTCAAGAACTCTCAAGAAAATGAGTTACAGAGCAAGGATAATTTGCCTTAGTAGTTACAAAACTCAGAACTCTCCCTAAGAATGAGAGAATATAGACTTATAGAAAAAGCCTCCAAAAATTTGAATTTGAATCTTGGCTCCGAAAAATGATGTGTTGTCCTCCTTCTCCTCCAAACAAGGAATGAAACTGCAAGAAAAATCCACCAAGAGTTGTGAATATTTCAACAATCTCATGGGTCGTATGCAATTGAAAATCCCCTCAAAACATGGTCACAACTGAAATTGAACTCAACTTTTGTGCCACAAATTGCTCCTTGATTGAAATCCAATCAAATGGAACTCAAAACTGAAGGTGAACTCACAATTAAGGGCTCTAAACTCCTGATTTTCCTCCATGTGTTGGCACTGATTTCTTAACCATCTCCATGATTTATGCAAGGCTTTTAATACTCTATTTGATCCCTTTTCAATTATCCCATCATTTGAAATTGCATTAAAATGATCATTTATTTGTACTTCAAAATATCATTTATTTCAAATGATTTATAATTATCATTTAAAACAAAGATTTACAAGTTTGAATGAAATGCAAATAAAAATAATCACTCACATTATTTTGCATTTTATAAAAAATAACTTTTATTACAAATGATTTTATACTATCATTTTAATAAAGGCATACAATATTTGCATCAAATGCAAAAATGGGGAACACCTCCAAAACACTTAAAAGCCAAGTGTTTGAAAATACTTATAAGAAGTTTGGGAAAAAATTCCAAGGCAAAAAGCCACGGCTTATGTAAAATGAATAAAGTTTTAAATAAAAACTTTAAGGAAACAAAGATTGCCTTCCTCCACCGTGCCTACTAGGGTTATCATAACCCTAAAATGAAAGATAAAAGTTCATTTTGTCATTTTCATAGTTCATTTTATACTTTGATCTGGGAGAGCGCCACCATGATGGAACCCTAGCTGACTTGTTTGAGCTTGAAATTCTACCTTTGTGCGCCATTGTGAAGTTTTTGAAGAATAATGATAAAAAAATTCAAAGGTAAGCTTGCTTTTCTGCATAGATCTAGAAATTTCTAAGCATTTTGAAAGCTTTCTATAAGATTTTAGCCGTGCTCTCTTAGTATTTTCTTGTTTTTTTTCCTTGGCCACCATGTTAAAAACCTCTTGGCTGAGATTTTGCTGAAAATCACTGTACACAAGCCATTGTGAAGACTTTTGGAAGATTAAATGCAGAAACACTACCTGGTAAGTCTAATTGTGTCTTGAAATGTGGAGGTTCTTTTCTTTTGAAAGCTTCTTCAAAGTAGTTAACAGACTGTATCCTCATGAATTTTCTTTTGTTCTTTCTTTGTACTTCTCTTGAAAGTTTGAAGGCTACCATTAAAACCCCAACTCGTCCTCTGTATTCCTTTTGATAAAATCCCTGATGGATTTTGTGGCTATGGCCTCTGTACATTTATGGCATTCCATGAGGGATTTTTCTATTTGAAAGCCCATGTTCTTTCATTGCTTTGTATTTTGAGGCCGCCATGATATTTCTATAAAGAAACCCTTTATTTAATGCATCTCTATTATGAGGTTTCCTATAGAAGTCTTATGCTTTTTTTGTAGATGAATTTCTTGTACTTGGTTGGGGTATTGACCTTGGTCTCTGTAAAAAAATTATGCATTAGATTTGATCTCTTTACAAAATTTTGTTAGTGACCATCACCAAAGACTCCATGGTACATTGTCATACTCTTTATACTAATTTGCATAAGCTTTTAAAATTGAGTTTGCTTCCATAGAAAAAGAGAAACGCTTCATCCATTTTGGTTAGCTCAAGATACCTAGTTCATGCTTAGAACTTTATAACCTCAAATGGAATAGATTTTTGTTTATTTCTAGTTCTTTTATTTTTGCATCATCACACTTTTGTAACTCCCAACTATCATATACATAATATTTCAGGCAGTTCTATTTGTTGAGATTGAATAAGTTCCCTCATTGATGACAATAAAGCATTAAATAATTACTGTTTTTGCTTTATTTTTCAACCAAACCAATTGCTCTAGGATAACTGTATATTGTAATTTTTTTGCATAAGAAATATTTTATTAAAATCTTTTCATGGCTGCATATTATCTTTAATCTTTATCCATGCTCTTGTCTATTCTTTTCTGACAAAGAAATTTGCAATAAAAGAATCTATGCATTCAAAAATACATAAAAGATTTGCATATATTATAATAATACAATAATTTCTTCATGTGAGGCTACACTCTGAATCTCTGCCAAACACTATATTGATTTCATGATATTCATATTGCTTATATTTTTATTACCTTTTCCCTCTGTGGTTCCTTGAAGTGATATTTTATGGATTTAACATGTATGCCTATTCACTATCATTGAAAAGCTGATATAATGGCTTTAAACATTGCATTTCCCTCTTAAATAAGCTCAATTAGGTTGATTATTTGATAACTCAACATGCCAAGCTCAACCCTTTTGGGAGCCACATTTTAACCCACATGCTATAATTTTGATGAAACAAAGTAGCAACAATACTTTTCCTATATCTACACATGAAGCAAACAAGTTAGAAAAATAGTGAATTTGATAATCTCTCTTGATGATTTGATCTGGCAGTTTTTACATTTATCTTTCAGATGTTGACTAAGTTTATTCAATTTGATAAGAATTATCAATCATACATATGTAGATAATCATGTAATTAGATATCATGCCTTGAGCTCTAACATAAGTTTACTATCAATTGCAGGTTTTGGAACTTGGGAGAAAAGGAGTTGAAGACACTGAAGATCAAGATGGAAGCAACAAGTAAACTCTACATTATCCTTCCCAGGCAATGACGGACATGACCTTCCTTTTATATGTATTTCTTCTTTTAGTTTATCTTCAAGTGTATGGTTCATAGTTTTTGTTGAATTTAATCAACTTAGTCCTAATCCACAGCTTGTGTGGGGTTATAGAAACATATCTTTTAATAAATCAGTTGTTTCATGATATGTAATGGCTTATGTACCAATCTAAACTTGTTCCAATTAGATAATCTAAAATAATGAAATTGCAACTGTTTAAAGCATGAATTCTACAATCAAAATGGATGATTATTTATGCAGTCTTGCTCTTAGATCTGCAATTCCTTTTGATAATCAACAATGACAAACATTGCAGAAAATAATTTAGCTTTTTATAACATTTTTTGAATGTCTGCTTTCCAAGTGAAACTTGTTTATAGGTTTGTCTAAATTGTTCAATAGTTTAATCTAAATTTTTTGAATGATTTGAACATATCAATCCTAGACAACTCTTTCATTTTGAAAGCAATGATTCATTGGATGACTTAACATCAAAAAATTTATACTCCAACAAATAACTACTCATTAAATTTTCACTAATTTTAAGCAAGAAGCTAAAAATTAGTAACATTTCTGGCAACCTCTCAGGGGTGTTTTCCTAGTAAACAAATAAGGCCAGTTTCCTTGCTTATCCATTGGGTATGGATTCCATTTATGCCTTTTTCTGACTCAGAAAACTTTGTACAAAACTCTTTCACTTTGTTGTAACTGCTTGTAACTTTTCTTTTACTAGTTATAGTTCCATGGAGTATACATTTGTTGTTCATGACATTGAAGCTCCATTCCATGTTATGAATAAGAGGTGTCTATTTCATTGAACTATAACTAGTAACAACAGAGATTTTTCTTTCTTCCCCAACAAAACTCAAAGTAAACTACCAATTGTGCAAAACAACACTTAGGGAAAACACAGATGCAACTAATCTATGTGCAGAAGCACTTATTGACATCTAGAATCTAATCAAATGTACACATTTAGATCCTACCTCAAAAGCAATGCTTGAGGTGAATCCTATTCACTGGGATTGGCTCCACTTTACCATCCAACTTAGACAATTGGAAGGAATTATGCTATTTCTATCTAGTTATGATGTAAAGCCCAGTCTAGAATGCATCAAACTTGGAGTGCTTTCCAAGTCTTCTTTTTAGTTCATCCCACTTCAGAACTATGTCACCTTCTTGGAACACTCTTGGAGATGCTCTCTTATCAAATGATCTTTTCACTTGAGCTTGATGTTGCTCAATATTCTTCATTGCTTCAATTCGAATCTCTTTCAGCTCAATCAACTGAGCCAATCTTGTTATCATAGGTTCTTCTTCAATCATATCAAGCTGGTTGACTAGATCAAGGGCTGGAAGTTCAAGGGAAATAGGTAGTCTTGCCTCTTTTCCATACACAAACATGTATGGTGATAATCCTATTGATCTTTTGGGTGTAATTTTGTCAGCCCACAAGGATTATTTTAACTTTGTATGCCAAGCTCTTTGGTTACCTTACATAGTCCTCTTGATAATCCCCAGAAGGTTCTTATTAGTGGACTCATCTTGTCCATTTCCTTGAGGATAGTAGTTAGAAGATGTATTCAGTTAAACACCATATTTAACAGCCCACTCAGATATCTTAGTTCCTATGAAAGCAAGTACATTATCTGAAACTATTGATTTAGGAACTCCAAACTTGGTTATCATCTCTTCATAGAAGTTCAAAACAACTGTCTCATTTGCTTCTTTAAGTGCTACAACTTCAATCCATTTTGAAAAATAATCAATGGCTATGAGCACCCACTTGTTCCCTACACTTTATGGTGGGTTTATGACTCCAATGAAATCTAAACCCCACTTCATGAAGGGTTGTTCAATCTAAATTGGCTACAATGGAAGGGCTGCCAACTTCTATTTTCCTAAAAAAATCGCACATTCCTTGCATTTCCTTACCCATGAATGGGAATATTTAAATAAATTAGGCCAATAATAGCCTCCTTTCATTATCTTAAGAGTTGTATCTCCTAGAGAGAAATGACCACCAGTTGATCCTTCATGAAACTCATGTAGCACTTTATCAACCCGATCAACTTCAATACATCTAAGCAGAACACCATGAAAATATTTTCTAAACAAAAAACCATTCAAAAGTACATAAGGTATTGATTGTATCCTAACGTACCTTCTTTTTTATTTACTTAAGCTAGGAGGACACTCACTAGTTAACAAGAAATGTGTCATTTCTTTTACCCAACCTATAGGAGAAACTGGTGCAACAATTTTTTCCTCATCCTGATGAGGTAAAACAACATTTTCTTCTTCTCCTATATTGTTGTTATTGTTTTGTGTAAGCTATTCATAGAGACCTTTACCTCTTATCAACTTGGTAACCTTAATCTCAAGGTCATTTTCCATCACTTTTGTCACTTAGCTAGTTCTTTTTCTATTTAAATCTTTATTCAACAAAAATTCTTTAACTTAAAGATGAGCAACCAACAATTTAATCCTATTATTAGAAAGCATATGTCTGAATTTCTTTAGACTTCTGATAATAGCTAAGACATGCTTTTCAACAAAGGAATAATTAATCTCATAATCCTTAAGACTTTGACTGAAAAAATCTATGGGTTGTTCTAACCCATGATCATTCTCCTAAACTAGCATAGCTACAATACTATCAATGTTTCCATATGTATATAGTATACAATATTTTGAGAAATATGAGTTTAGCATAGTAGGAGCAGCTACAAGTGCTTCCTTGATAAGTTGAAAGCTCCTCTTTTCTTCTTTAGTTTAGCTGAAAGAAATGTTATTTTTTAACATTGAAGCCAAAGGCACTAATAACTCAACAACATCTGGGATGAATCTACTTACAAAGTTGATTCTACCCAGGAAACTTTGTAAATGTTTTTTTTGTGTTGGTAAAGGAAGAGAAAGAACAACACTTACTCTCTCTGGATCTATGGAAATGCCATGTTTTGATACAATATACCCAAGCAATTTTCGTTTATGGACAACAAACACAGATTTATTTGTGTTGAGAGAGACACCAAACTCTCTACATCTTTCAAAGATATTTCTCAAGTGATCAAAGTGTTCATTTGAATTCTTTGAAAAAATAGTTATGTCATCCAAATAAACTAATACAATTTTATACATTAAACCTTTGAAATCCATGTCCATAGCTTTCTAAAAAGTAGTTCTAGCATTTGATAAACTAAATGGCATCCTCTTGTAAGCCATTGTACCCCATTTAGTTGTAAATGTTGTCTTAAACTGATCTTCTTTTTTAACTAGGATTTGATTATATCCTGAGAAGCCATCTAATAAAGAGAATATCTCAGAACCTGAAACAACTTGAAGAATTTGTTCCATGGAAGGTAAAGGGTGATGATCTTTTAGGGAAGCTCTATTAAGGTCTCTGAAATCAACACAAAGTTTGATTTCACCACTTTTCTTTCTCAAAGGGACAAGATTGGTACCCAAGAGGTATGCTTAATTGGATAAATAATACCACTCTCAATGAGCTTATTCAACTCTTTGATCATAAGGGGCTCAAGCTTTGGGTTAAGTGGCCTCTATTTTTGTCTTACAGGCTTGGCATTTGGTTCAAGTTCAATAGTATGTTGTGTAATAGAAGGGTTAAAACCTTTCAGATCTGAGTATTCCCATGCAAAAATGTCACTAAACTCTTGACAAAGTAAAATAAATGCATGCCTTTCTTCTAATGTGCATACCATACCAAGATTTAAAAGCTTATCTTTGAAGATCTCAACACCTTCATAATGATCTTCTTTAATCTACAAGCTAGCTTTTTCTTTTCTAACTTGATCATCTATATTGAAAATGGACTCTAAAGTAACTAAGCCTTTGGGGACTTTGTTGGTTTTCAGTTGTATGATTTGATCCTTATACTGATGTCTAAGTTTCTCTTGATTGTCATTGAAAATTTTTGCTTCTTCTCTCAAGAAATTAATGATTTGTTGGTCACTGTCAAAGACTTGCCAATGCTCATTATTGTTAGGAATTGATGACTTAAAAATCACTTTTACATACTGTTGTTCGTTAGTCTAGACATCCAAATTTGGACACTTAATTTATCCAAATTTATCATTTTTCGTCTAAACATCCTCTTATCCGAGTTAATTAAGTAATATTAGTATTATTTAATTAATATCTTTAATTCTGCCAAATCCCTAAGGTATTTAATTAATAATTAAA
>VDFB02069662.1:0-16258 GCA_007258455.2 Sequoia sempervirens | reverse complement strand
AGTCTATTGCAGTCTTTTGGTAACAAGCTTGTAAGCTTAGAGAAACAACAATCATATAGTAGGCCTTATCAGTAGCAGAATCCAGGCCAGCAACAAGCATATCAAGGTAATAGACAACAGTATCAAGGCAATTACCAAGGCTCAAGACAAAATGTTCCTACAAGACCTTTTCAGGTCTACAATCTAGTCCCAATTAGTGTTGTCAAAGAGCTTGTTCCCGTTCAAAACAATATGGCTACTGATTATGAGTGGTGTTATCCATGTAATCAGGCACATAATCAAGCTACATGTTCTAATGGCATCATTAATCAAGCTCTTATGGTGCAAAGTGTTGTAGGTGTGCAAGATTTTCCTGAGGGGTATCCACAACAGTAGGATCAGCTTGGAGATGATTTAACTCTCCTGAATTGGCAGAGAGAAGAATTTTGTGGAGTGAACCAGGATGACACATCTGTTGCTGCTAATACTAGAGCCAAGAAGAGGGCTTTCGAGATTGAACAAGCAATGAATAAGAATAAGGGAGTTGCTGGTCCATCAAATCAGCAAGTACCACGCACTTTGTAGCAAGGTTATGACACTAGTAAGGAGCACTCTTTACATGCTTCATCCACAAGTCAAGTGCAACCTAACCATGTTGTTGTAAAGACGCAGCCAAAGGTAAATATATCTGCACCTTTCAACATTGTTGAAAGTATGAAAAAGATGAATGTTTCAATTTCGATGTGGGATTCTTTAGCAATCCCTAGTCAAATCAATTTGTTACAGTCAGCCTTATCAAATCCAGCTAGTTTGAATCCTCCAAATGAAGTCTCTTTAGGCCAAAACAAAGTCAGTTTTAACCAATGCACCTTTGGGTAGTACCACACAACAAAGTAATGGTGTCAAGCCCCCTCCTTTCTATGTTTCCTTAATAGTGGGGAATAAATTGGTACACAATTGCATGGTTGATAGTGGGGCTAGCAGTTCGGTAATGCCAAAAAAGATTGCAGAACAACTAGGTTTACAATACCAGCCATTAGAAAAGGGAGTACTTCAATTGGATGGGACAACAGTAAACACTATAGGTGTTATTAAAAATTTAAATCTCACACTACATGCCTGTCCTAATTTTTCAATCCCACTAGATGTGTTTGTCATAGATTTGCCTCAATTTTTTGCTTTATGCTTGTCTAGAGACTTCACAACTAAAATTGGAGGGTATTTATCTTCAGATTGGTCCCATGTGCTTTTTAGGACTAGGTATGGTACTAAGGTAACTATAACTTCTGAGTCCCTTGCCAAGGATCACATTGAACCTTATGTGCCATCTACTATAAATCTTAATTCTATTGTTTTAGAGGATACCGAACTTGCCGCAACACAAGAGTTACAAGTTGTGAGTGTACCTGAGGTACTCGTGAATAAATGGGTAGCTGAGAATGTGGTTGATAATCCAAATGAGTTTATTCAAAGATACCGGTCCGGGCAATTAAGTGTATTGCATGATATCGACGTAAAATGCCAAATCTCTCGAGAAGTGCGTAAAGTTGCTTGAGCATCAGAATAAATTATGGGAGATGTATTTTGATGGTTCAAGAAGCAAAAATGGCGCTGGAGGAGGTGCAATGCTTGTTTCTCCATAGGGTGATAGGTATTACTCTACTTTCCGTTTTGATTTTGCATGCTCTAATAACACTGTTGAGTATGAAGGCCTTGTTCAAGGTCTTGAGTGGGCAAGGAAGAGAGGAATAACTAGCTTGAAAGTCTATGGGGACAGTGAATTAATTGTTAATCAAATAAGAGGCCTGAATGTTGCTAAAAATGACACACTAAAGTCTTATAGAAACAGAGTGTGGAACATGCTTGAAGATTTTGATGCCTTTAACTTAGTGTCTATTCCAAGGAATCAGAACAAGCATGCTAATAGGCTTGCAACCATTGGGGCATAGTTTGATATTCTAGGTGACATTAGAAAAGAGAAAGTACAGCAGTATGTGAAGGTTGTAGTCAGACCATCAATTCCTGATAACAATATTCATTGGCAAGTTTTTGACAGTGATGAACAGATCCTTTCTTTCTTTCTCGAAGATGATCAGTTCTCCATGGTGAATCAAGCAAAACTCAAGCAACAGTATGGTGATCAAGTCATACAGCTGAAGACAAATAAATTACCCAAGGGTCTTGTTACCTTAGAGTTAATTTTCAGTACTGATGATCAGCTTAAAAAGGGTAAAGCTGGCTTGCAAATCAAAGAAGAACATTATGAAGAACTAGAGATTTCAAAGGTAAACTTCTTAAGATAGGAAAAATTTGTTCACATAAAGATAAACAAGCTTTTGTAGCTTTTATGTCAAGAATTTCATGATGTCTTTGCTTGGGAATACTCAGATTTGAAAGAGTTTGATCCCCATATTGCTCAACACACAATTGAGTTAGAACCTAATGCTAAGCTAGTAAGGCAGAAACAAAGGCCCTTGAATCCTAAGCTTGAGCCCTTGATGATCAAAGAGTTGACCAAACTAGTTGAGGGGGGTATCATCTTTCCAATTAAACACGCATCCTAGGTTTCTAATCTTGTTCTGGTTAGGAAGAAAAGTGGTGAAATAAGACTTTGTGTAGACTTTAGGGATCTTAACCAAGCATCTTTGAAAGATCATTACCCGCTGCCCTCTATGGAACAAATCTTACAAGTAGTTGCTGGTTCTAAAAGGTTTTCCTTGTTAGATTGTTTTTCGGGCTATAATCAGGTGTTGGTTAAAGAGGAGGATCAGTTCAAAACAACTTTTACAACTAAGTGGGGCACCATGGCATACAAAAGGATGCCTTTTGGTTTATCAAATGTTGGTGCCACGTTTCAGAGGGCCATGGACATGGTGTTTCAAAGTTTGATCAATAAGATTATACTGATTTATTTAGATGACATTACAGTTTATTCTAAGAATGTTGATGAACATTTGTTACATCTTAGACAAGTTTTTGAAAAATGTAGAGAGTTTGGTATATCTCTCAATCCAAAAAAGAGTCTTTGTTGTTCATGAAGGGAAATTATTAGGACACATAGTGTCAAAGCAAGGAATTACTATTGACCCTAAAAGAGTCAGAGCCATACTTGAGTTTCCATTACCAAATCATAAGAAGGGTCTGTAGAGCTTTTTGGGCCAAATCAACTTTTTGAGAAGATTCATCCCTGATGCTGCAAACCTGTTACAGCCCTTGACTGCCATGCTCAAAAATAGCATGGTTTTTAGTTGGACAAAAGAGGCAAGGCATAGTTTTGAAGAAATTAAGGAGGCCTTAGCGTCTGCCCCAACATTGGTAAATCCAGATTTCTCCAAGGATTTCTTTTTGTATGCTTTTGGCAGCACTGGTTCAATCTCTGCTATGTTGGTACAGAAAAATAGTGACAACTTAGAATAGCCAATAGCCTTCTTTAGTCAAATACTTGCTAATTACGAAGAGAGGTATACATTTGTTGAGAAGCATGTTCTCTCCATGATCAAAAGCCTAAACAAATTCAAGCCTTTGATCTCGACCAATAAGACTCATATTTTGGTTGCACACTCAAGTATGAAGGAATTTTTATTGAATAAAGATCTGAATGAAAAAAGACCAGGATGGATCACCAAGGTCATGGAGTATGATGTGGATATTAAGATCACCAAACTGGTAAGAGGCAAAGGTCTTTGTAAGCAGCTTGCTACAGGGTCAAGCAGTAAAAATGAATTGGAAAAGGATGCTATTTTTGCTAATACAAATGAGTCTCAGGTTTCTCAAGATGATGTACCTATGGGAACAATTAATTGGGTTCAAGACATGACCCAATTTCTACAAACTGGTGAATTCCCATTGGGATTAAATAGAGCTAAAAGAAGATACTTCAGATTACAATTTGTACCGTATGTGTTGGTAAATAATGTTCTTTTAAAAAAGGATCTGAATGGTGTCCTATTAAGGTGCATTCACAACCATCAAATTGAGAAGGTACTTCACGAGTTTCATGATGGAGCTACGGGAGGTCACTTGTCCCCAAGAACTACTACCTGGAAAATCATGAGAGCTAGTTACTACTGGCCCAGCTTATTTAAAGATGCATATGCTTGGTCAAGAAAGTGTATCAAATGTGCCTTGTTTGCAGGAAAGGAAAAGCTGCCTGCTATGCTTCTCCATCCAATTCAGGTGGAGCAACCCTTCATGAGATGGGGAATTGATTTCATTGGACCAATAAATCCACCTTCTAGTGCTGGTCACAAGTGGGTACTTACAGCCACTGACTATTTTACACGGTGGACAAAAGTGGTTGCATTGAAAGATGCAAAAGAGTCTTTAGTTTTGAGCTTCTATGAGGATATAGTAACCAGATTTGGAGTTCCTGAATCCATCATATCTAATAACGCTCTTGCATTTGTGGGACTAAGATTAACTGAATGGGTTGTTAAACATGGCATTCATTTGAATACATCCTCAAATTATTACCCTTAGCGTAATGGTTTAGCTGAAAGCACAAATAAGAATCTCATCAGGATTATCAAAAGAACAATACAGGATAATCAAAGGACCTGACACACTAAATTAAAAAATGCACTTTGGGCAGATAGAGTGACTCCTAAGAGGTCTATTGGTAATTCACCATACATATTGGTTTATGGCAAAGAGGCAAGATTTCCTTTGTCTGTAGAGCTTCCAGCCCTTGACATTGTTCGCCAGTTGGAGATGTTTGAGGAACATGACCCAATGTCCGTGAGATATGCAAAGCTCATGGAACTTGAAGAATTAAGAGACAAAGCAATGAAAGATTTGGAGTATCATCAGCTCCAAACAAAGAAAACATTTGACAAAAGGGCTACAACAAATTTTTTTGAGGTGGGAGACCTCGTGCTCAAATGGGATGTTCTGAAAAGTAGGCCAAGTCATCACACCAAGTTTGACAACATGTGGACAGGCCCATTCCTTATCAGAGACTGTAAGGAGCACAATGCTTATAAGTTGGCTACAACAGAAGGGGAAGTACTCCCTATCCCAGTCAATGGGATACATCTTAAGCCCTATTTTCAAGTTTGATGGAGTTCCTCTTTTGTACATATTAGTTTAGGTTATTTTTTCAATAAGTGCTTCCGTAGTTTTAGGTCAATTATTTTCTATTTCTTGGGTGCTGTGATGGCATAGTGTTTTTCTCTTTTGTTTTCTCCTATTTTGTTTTTCTTTTGGCAACCTATTGTGTCCTGTGGATCTCAAGTGAGTTGCAGCCATGTGCAAAGCTGATATTTTTTATTTATTTTCTGATCCTCCTAACAACTCCATGCCTAATGGATAAGCCTAGACTATTGGTCTTCATGTTCAGCAGGAAAACATCCAGCAAAAGGTCGCCAAAAATGTTGCCCAATTTTCACCCACAGGCTCAATCAGGCAAGGCATCTATGTTGCAGGTGTTCATAAGGGCCAAATGGGATATTTCCATTGAGGGTTAGTTCATGCATCTGATGACACTTCACAGGGAACTCAGTTGGGGAAGCCTGCTTTGTTGAAAATATGCCTCAATAATCACAGGTCAGGCTCCATTAGATTCAAGTTGGTATGATTATCTTCACCACCGCCAACTAGCGTACTTTGATAAGACTGCTTTAAAGTTGTTGTTGTGACCTAGTTTTGTCTTGCCAAACACTTCAATTATAGAGCCTTATCATCAGGATAAGAAGGGTCTAATATGACCTCTATCGCGATGGAATTCTTTGGTTGATAGGCCATCTCAATCATCAATCTACAGAATCAATGACACCACTGGCTTCGGGGATAACCTATAATGCTCTGGCGGAGAAGTCCCAAAGAAGAGTTGAAGCCCCACCGATAGCAAATGGTGTCAAGTCATCGGGGAAACTCTCGCCAGAAGAAATATTGTCGATAAGAAGTCTTACCGACATGAGAAAGTCACACCTACTGCATGGGCTTCGGGATAACAAAGCGGCTCGGTGAGAAGTCCCAATGAAACTAACGTGTCTCGCCGACAGTGCCTTATGTTGAAGTCTTTGGCGTGGCAATTTGAGCTCGCTAAGAGGTCTTGGCGACCTGAGAATATTTTGGCGATAGCAATGAGCTCAAAAGATGTCTCCTCGACAAGAAGGATGGGCTCTCGGCAAAGGTTGGTCCCTTCGCCACAAGGTTTTGCCGAACGCAGGAGGTCTCCTCGACATTTGACTTCGGTGTAGTTTCCAGCCATTGCCCTGAGGTCTTGCTGACATGGCCATGTCTCAGCGAATGAAGGTGACCTCGGCCAAAGGAAGTAGTTTCGCCATGATGTCTTGGCGAAGGCATTATGTCTTGCCAATGGATGAAGACGCTTCGGTAGGAGATAGCAGTCTCGCCCAAAGGACGTAGGTATCAGCGAAAGGTCTTGTCGAGTTGGTGATGTCTACCCAACCGAAGAAAAGTGAACTCATCGTCGAAAGGATAGGGAGCTCAGTGAAACGTCTCATTGACTGGAGTAGTCTCAGCAAATTGAGGAGAGCTCGGGCAGAACAGAGGAGTTCGGCGTGAGTCTCGGCGACAAACACCAGTCTGGCCAAAAGATGTGTTTTCGGGGAGACCGTAGTGTGCTCGACAAAGGTCTCATCAACCAGTGGAGCCTCCCAAAATAAAATAAGTTCACCAAAGGGAAAGGAATTCTATATGACGTCTCGGTGAACTAAGGGGGTCCTGCCAACAGCAAATGAACCGAGCTCGTCGGGAGTTGAGGCTTTCGGCATGAGGTCTTGCCGAAGGGGATTGACTTCGGTATAGCGTTGTGTTTTTTCCCTGGGGTCTCACCGATGTGGCAATGTCTCCTCAACTGAGGAGAGGGTGGACTCATCATTGAAACATATGTAGCTCGTTATGACTCTTGCCGACGATAATGAGTCATGTCGATAAGTTGCAGAATGATATAATCGCATCGGGGAGACACGATGAGTGTCTCACCGACATGCGATTCTGACTGAGTGAGCCTTTGACCATTGACAATCTACGTGGAATACACTCGACCAATCAGAGGGAGCTAAAGGCAAGTCTTGGTTGTCTAACCAACAAAAGAAGATCAACAAAATGTAAATGAAGCCGGTCACGTTACTGGAGCTCAAAAGGAGCATTCAAGAAAGAGCTTCATTTGAAATTCAAAGGAGGAACGTAGGGATCATAGAAGAGTAAATCGTTGGTTGCTTGGCGGAAGATCGAAGCTGCTCAGGAATATTGCTTCACCGACCATGGAGACGCAGCGGGGTTCAACGTGGTCGGTCAAAGAGAATCTAAGGAAAATCTACGCCGAGGAAGACCCGGTTTTATGAAAGCGTGAAAGGGGCAAACCACAGGTTCGATATATAAAAGGCATTTTTTTCCTTTTTGTAAATATTTTGAATATACACTCTAAAAGAGTTAGTGATTTTTATCAATCCTTTCTTGACCAAATGTATGTTTTGTAACTCAACTGGATCTTGGGATATAAAGTACAGAGTTGACTTGGCCTCTGTTGATGCTTTAGTTTTCTGTCACTATTCTCGCAAAGTGTTGTACATTTCAGGTTAAAATCAAGTTATCTTGTGAATTCTGTTATTCCTTTATGACTTTATTTGATATTCATGCCTTCCTTTGTAAAAGAGCACCATTATATGAATCACAAGTTGTGTTTTTATAATCACATATAGATTTTATTTTGTGAAAGTATTTTCCTTTATTCAAAACGTGTGTGTATCAAGCCTATTTGTGACTTATTAATGTGTAGCTCATAGAATTTGATACGTGTCCTTTTGATCATTAACAAATTTCAAGTGCATTCCAAGTATTCCTTTGATCTTATTAAGCTCGGTGTATCACCATAGGAATAGGCTAGTTTAGTTTCATTTGTATGCATTCCTTCTCCTTTTACCTCCACGATGATCAATGGTTGGGTATTTAAAGGAGAGCACTGCCGGGAGATTTTACTCCGAAGGTGAATGACCACAGCATTGGGAGTGATCAATGTTCACTAAGAAGCTCCAATTTTTTACAACTTTGCATAGGAGGGTGCGTTTTCTGAGAGTGACGCGTGATCCTATTCCATTGTCTAAAATCCAATCCGATTTTTGAATGGATTTGAGAATACAATTTTGTAGGGGCGTTTGGGTGAAACAGTATTTCTACTTGAAATTCATCGTTTATCGGTGAATGTATTTCTTGATGTCCTTGTACATTGAGGTCTAGTAGTATCCTACTCCCAAAATCTTGTAAGTTGTCCTTTTAGCAGAATAATTCCCTCCTGAAGGGTCATCACGGCAGGCTCTCAGAATACTATAAGTCTCATCTGCTCTAACACACCATTGTAAAACCATATTAGGTCCACATTGAAATAGGATTCCATCAATCCATTTGAAAGGGGAACTTTCTCTAATGAGGTATTTCTTTTTTTTTATGAGAAATGAGGTGGCACTTCTATGGTGGCCAAGTAATTTGAAATGTCGGTGAACCAAGGGGTTTTAATAGAAATAGCAAAAAAAAATTCATTTGGAAACTCATCTTGTACCAAAGCACAGTCGCCATCATGTTTAATCCGAGATAAGAAATATGTGACTACATTGGATTTCCCTGGTTTGTCAACAATTGTGACATTGAACTCCTAGAGAAGTAACCACCTAATAATCCTTGTGTTTACCACTTGTTTTTTCATAAGATACTTAATGGCCGAGTGATTTGTATGCACTATAACTTTATATCCCATGACATAATGTCGAAGCTTCTTGATTGCATGCACTACAACCAAGAATTATTTCTTCATTGTGGTATAGTTCTTTTCTGTTGGCATCAAGTTCTTGTTGATGAAGTATATAGCATATTTTCCCCCATTCTCCTCTTCTTTCCCTAGAACAACTCCAATGGCATCATCATATGTGTCAACATTAATATGGAATGAAAGATTCCAATTAGGTCCTCGAAGGACAAAGGAGGCATGAGCCAGGAACACCATGTGACACCCAGATGAGGCCTTGACTGCTCCGAGCGTCAAATAGAGAATCCTACATTCTTAAGGAGGAGAGAGAGAAGAAACATAGGGGCTACGATTTTGCTAAAGTTTTCTATGATCTTTTATTGTTAGTATCCATGCCCTAAAACTCTTGACATCGGTTGTGTTTTTGGAATCTCGAGTTGTTGTATGACTTCAAATTTCTTAGGATTAACCTTAATTCCTTCGGCTAAAATATGATGTCCCAGCACTATTTCTTGTTCCACCATGATCAAACATTTCTCATGACTTAGGGACAACCGATGATCCTCACACCATTTTAACACCTTGTCTAGATTTGTGAGGGCTTCATCGAAAGTTGAACCGTATATAGTAAAGTCATCCATATAGACTTCCACACACTCATTTACCAACTCAACAGATATAGCTAGGATGGCCCTCTAAAACATGGTAGGAGAATTACATAGCCCAAAGGGAAGAACCCTATATGAAAATTTCCCCCAAGGGCAGGTAAAGGTCATCTTATCTTGGTCTTCTTTTGCTACCTGTATTTTGTTGTATCCACTAAATCCATCCAAGAATGAAAAATATTTCCTCCCAACCAAGTTATCTAGCACTTGGTCCATAAATGGTAGGGGAAAATAGTCAACGGCGCTGGCCGCTTTTGTTAACCTCCGCCGTTACGCATCTCCCACTTCCCAATCACCGGAACTACAGCAAAGGTGAGCACGCGCTATAGGTGGATGAATGTATCTGCTGCCAAGATTTTTACTCTGATCTTGGTTTTAGCGGTCAATCTGTGAAGGGGTAGGATTGAGTCTCTATTGCGGTTGGAAAACAAGTTGAACATCCTCAGTATTGATATGATGTGTACACACACTAGGGTGTATTCCTCTCATATCTATATAGTCTTAGGCGAACGCTTTAGATCTACTCACCAGGGTATCAAACAGTCTTTTTTCTTCCATCTCAGTCGACCAACCATTGATGTTCAAAGTTTTTCCTGGCAGAAACATGATGGTTTTGACTCCCAGATGGTTGGACATAATAGTTTACATAGGCCTTATCAGGGTGTTAAGTGGAAAGTTGTGTTGTACAGTTTTATGAAGCTAGAAACATCTACAAAGAAATGGTAAGTTTTTGGAACTGAGTTCATCAAAGGACAAGGTAATCCAATAAAACTAGCACCATCAAATTCTGCTTGATCTATGCTGATTGGGTGTCCTAGGATTTCTTCTACGTTTGACATCTCCTCACTACCCAAATCAATGGCAATATTTTCCACATCGTCTTCGAATTCATCCTCTAGCTCTTCACCATGTTGTTTAGTAACTACCATGGCCAGTGAAGCCAAATTCTCTTATCCATCAGGGCTTTTTGGTTCATAAACCCATACTTTACTGTGTTCAGTAGGCTTGGTAGGAGGATACAAAAATAAATGTTTTCTATTAGAGCCATGTGAGATGGTCATTCCCCCTTCCCTACAGTGAATTTTGGCTGCAACTATAGCTAGCCATGGTCATCCCAAAATTATTGGATAACTGTCTTTGGGTGTAAGGTATTCAATTATCTAGAAATCCACTAGATATTCCCATCCATCCACCTTAATGAGAATGTTTTCAATGATGCCTTTGGGAATAGCAATGGATTGGTTTGCCATCTGTAAGACTATAGCTATGGGGTGTAGATCAGTAAGTCCCAATTTTTCCATCACATCAACAATCATTACATTAATGGCTACTCCAAGGTCCACTAAAGCGTTAGGTATTGCTATCTCATTAACTGTCACTATTATAAAAGGACTT
Organism: Sequoia sempervirens; assembly: GCA_007258455.2. Lineage (NCBI taxonomy): Eukaryota > Viridiplantae > Streptophyta > Pinopsida > Cupressales > Cupressaceae > Sequoia > Sequoia sempervirens. The sequence continues at coordinate 5,515 of VDFB02069662.1, read as the reverse complement.
CCTGGGTCATCATATTTCAGAGTAGTGGTTGTTCTAGCTAACAAATTAGCTAAGTACCCATTTATGTGGATGGTGTTGATTCATTTTGGCTTTCTCCCCGAGGTCCTAATACACAATTGTTTAATAATCTGATTTAACTTGGGGATCTCTTTAATCACCTGTAACAAGGGAACTTCGATATGCAATTGTTTAATTTCTTGTATCAATGCAATCTCAATGGTTGAGATCATTTCTGGATCATCTTCCATAGGAATTGGTTTCAGTCACACTGGAAAAGGTGCTTTGATTTTGTCCTTAGATGTGGGATGCTTCAGAAGTTCGGTTGAAGGTTGTTTGTCTCTTAGTGTTGAATCCTTTGGAAGTTCAGTTGGAGACTGACTGCCCTCCTATTGAGGTAGGTCGGAAGCTCCAGCTGAAGATGGCGGGTCGAGCTCAGGTTCTACGGATGTGGGTGTTATGGAATTTTTCTCAACAGACTTCTTGATAGGTTCATCGATGATTTATTCAATAGTCAACTGCGAAAGTGTTTTACCAAATCTCAACTGTAGGTTTCCATAGTGTATGGCATTAAGTCCAGTGGCATTGTCTTGTTCGGCAGAATACATTGAAGTATTTGGACGATTGTTCTTTGGGTTAGAGACTGGTTGCACCGGAAGTGGTGGTTGATTAACTTGTTCAGTTTGTGAAGTATTCTGGAGTGGTCGTAGGATATTCTATTGTTGGATAGGAATTCTCCTAGGGCTAGTGTAAAATTGATGCTGAGGTTGCTTCCATTGAGGAATGGGATTTTGAGGGTACCACTATAGTTGAGGCTGATTAGGCCACTAAGGGTTACCCCAAGATTGGTTTGTCCATTTTGGTGGTCCCCAAGGATAGGTTCCCCAATTGGAGGGTACTAGAGGTGGTGCTTGAGGCCAAGGTACTTCCCATTGATTTTTGTTCTAATTAAGTTGGGGTCTCCAGTTAGGATTGGAATTTTGGCCATAGGAAAAATTTCCTCTAGTTCTTTGATTAAAAATGTTCACTTCTCCCTCGACTAGAGTTGTTCTTTTCTTGGAATTTTTGATGGCATTCAATAGCTCACACTGGTCACTGGGTTATTTTTGTCACACACTTGACAAACACCAATATTATCAACTTTTTCCAAGGGACATTCTCTTAGCAAATGTTTGTTTCGGCATATGGGGAAATAGATGGACAAGGTCTCAGAGTTTCATGTTTAGCCTATATGCCATCTAAAGTGGTGTTTAACTAGATGAGAATGTTGGTATTGAAGTTGGCAAGCTCTTCGCGAAGTTTTATAATGTCACTAGAACCTCTAAAAAGGGTGGACTTCCTAATTCCTCCTCGAGTTCGAGAGAAATTTTGACATAATTTTGTAATCTCTTCCAGTCTCAATTGGGACACATCTCCTTTTCCCATTAAATCTAAACTCCTCCAAGCTAAACTCCCCCAAGCTTCGTCATCGAGACCTTTGAGGAATAAGGTCTTCAAAATATCAAGACTTATAACTTCTCCACCACAGTGTTTAGATAAGAAGATAAACCTATCTAGGTAATCCTCTAAACTTTCATCCTCATTTTTCCTTATTTTGAATAGTTCTTCTTTCCTATCACTCACCCTACATTAACTTTGGTATTTCTCCAAAAAGATATATTCCATTTCATCCTAGAAGGTTATCGACTGAGAAGCTAACCCCATAAACCAACGCATAGTTGAGTCTTTCAAAGTGGAAGGGAAAAGCTTTAGTTTCTAATTATCATTCTTGTAGTCATATGTCTGACACAAGACTTTGAATTTAAATAGAAATTGATTAGGGTCCTCAGTAGACAAACCTCGAAAGGTTTGCAAGAAGGCCGGTGAGATATTTTTCATTGTTGTATCATCATCTGCATCAATATCAATAGGATAAGTGAATGTGTGTGGTGGAGGGTTATCGTTTTTGTTTTTATTGGCGGAATTTCTACGGTCACCCATGGTGTTGAAGGGGATGTGATCCTCTTCCAAAATTTTCTTAGTGGCATAAGGTTTGGGATTTTGTGAAAGAATATGCTCTTCGACCACTATTCATTCCCTTTCTAGGGTATGTGGGAAGGTCTCAGGTTGACCCTATTTGGTCAATTCCTTAGTAAGTTCTTGATCTGAGTTTCCTTCCTCCCTACTTGTTGTTGGTATGTCGATTTGGGGGGGTTTTCGGTATGAATCTTCCGTGGGAGCCTCGTTTCTTGACCATGCAGAAAAGAAGCCAAAGAGCTAATTCTATCCCTAAAAGAGGTATTCAAGATATCTCCTACTAACACTAGAAAAAGGAGGCCTCGGCAATGGCGCCAAAAAGTGACAAGTTGTCATTAGGTCCTAACACTTTAGTGAATAAACACATCAATATATCGACTGGGCAGTTTCCAATGACTATATCCAATAAAAGACATCTCAACTTCTCTCTCTTAGGCTTCCTAAATGCTAACCAACTGAATAAAAGCTCTAAGCTAAAGGGCCTCTAATCTTGAAAGCAATGAATCATCTATCTAGAAAGCAGGAAATGACTCAAATCAGAAAATAGAAAATTATAAATCTGAAAAGCATCACCACTAAACTAGAAAGCATGGAAATGATTAACCTAAAGAATGCATAAATTGTTGAAGAAGCAAAACATGTAAAGAAATTAGGAAACATTTATCTAATGCAAAAGATAACAGGCCAATTGCTAACATAAAACAATTTAACAGAATCAACTGAAGAAAGGTGCTCTGGACATTCAAATGTTAAGCTTAGAAACTACGGACTTAGTTACAACTTGTAGGCTCAACACTGACAACATAGCATATACTCATGAAAATGAATTGCAATTCCTACTGTTAACTACTAAAAGAAAATAAAAAATAAGAAATAGAATACTTATCTATCTATCTATAACCCTCGAGTGGCCAACTCCCGAGTGTGTCTACAACTATCTTAGATCACATGCACTGGAAATCTCTAAGTTACTTTATTCCAAAGACTTCGTTCACATCGCTCAATAATTCAAAGAGTGGCGGGAAAATTCATTTTTATTCATATGGTAGTTTTTACTCAAAAAACATATTGGTAGCATAATGATAATTTGCTTCTCTATTCATTATTTGCAATAGTTACATATTTATATGAAGAGAACTAACAAAATCCTACTTTCCAGTTAATAATCTTTTAACAGATTGCCAATAACAAATGGACTTTAAAGCCCATAACATACAATATTAAAGAGGCTTGCACAAGCCATAAAGTTTTTGAAACTGAAAAATAACAAACTATGAAGACTCGGCCCAAAACGTGTGTTCCTAAAATTTCAACGCCCGCTCGCTTGTTTTCAAAAGTATTAATATCCGCGTTCATTTCCCTTTTGACTGGAATGGTGATTGGGAGTGGAGTTGGCCTGCGAAATGCTCAAAGACTAAACCATTAAATCAACATAAATAAGCTTAATTTGCCTAACTTCAAGAAATAAAATTTGTATGCCTATTCATTAAAAGAGAGCAATTATTTTTCCTAAAGGTAATCAATTGGTAGGGTAATTTGGGCTGAAAGGTTTAGTTTTACATATTGAGGCCATTATGTTGATGAGGTTATTATTACCTCATCACAGAGTGTAGATCTGATACGAGTTTTTCGAAAGCTTCTCAAAGAAGTAATTTGTAGGTCCAAAGGGTGTATGATGGATTCAGAAATGAATTATTTGTGCTCATGGACAAAACTAGGGTTTTGTAGATAAACCCTAAGTCTAAAAGATAAAACTAGGATTTTGCAAATAAACCCAAAGTCTAATAGTCATGAAATTTATCAAAAATTATATTTTTGAGTTGATTGTTTATGGGCAATTGCAAGTTGCTTAAGTTATCACATAAGCCATTGAGTTCATTGGGTGAACGACCCTTTTTACCTAATGCTCTCAGTTGTCGGTGTTTTGAGTGGTTCTTACTACCTTGATAGTTTTCACCATGGTAGTAGTGTTGAAATTCTAGTGGTGCCTTGGTGGTTGGTGGTGATATTTTATGAAGTTCTCAAAACTATATGTTTTTCCTTATTTGAAGTCAAAAGTGTGTCATTATTTTATGAAGTTTCAAAACCTTCATCGAATTCGAAAAAGTTAGTAGAACTTCACTTTTACCAATGAGTACTTGTCAGTTTGTAATTGCATCGCTACAATCCTTCACATCACATTTTACTCTTCATGTATTATGTATTTTTGCGATGTGCAATGAAGCTTGATCAATAGCTGAGATCAAGCGAAGGGTGATTTGACGGTCTTCAGGTTACTACTTCACATCGTTGTTGTGAAGTAGATGAAAGGAAGCCTTTGCACAATATGCAATAGAGGAAGATCAATGGATGAGATTAAATGGAAGAGATCTAATGGTTATCACATGATGTCTTTGCATCACAAATTGGAGGTGTGTGCTTTTCGTGATGTGTGATAGAAGTGGGATATGATGTCAACATTAGATAGGTGTCAAGCTTTCATTGCATCACATATGTGCTTCACATCGCTGTTGTGAAGTAGGGAAAAGGAAAGTCTTGAGTGATGAGTGATGAATGATGGAGATTAAGTAAGGGAAATCCAATGGATATTGTGTGATGTCTTCGCATCACGTTTTGAGTGTCACCAAATAAGGCATTTGAGTGATATGCGATGAGGATCAATGACTGTGATCAAACCTTGCTAGATTGGATGGTGCCTGCTAGCCCACGACTTGTTTTGTGGGTTCATGTTTGGCCTTGTGGGATAGCAGGCTAAGAACACTGTTCGATGGGACCAACAATGGTGAGAGATTACAGTAGTGGATGGTGATGCCACGATGACAGGCGAAGATGATTGATTGCTCAAAATAACATTTCACATTGTTGTTGTGAATTGCTCTATGATGTCGAAGGTGACAGATGGCAAGAGCTCATTGTCCCGTTGAAGATTCAGTGGGTCCCTATTTGGATATGCGGGCTTGTGACATGTATACCTCAAAGACAGGTTTCAATAGGAGATTGCATCACTTTATTTATTCACATTGTTGTTGTGAATAAAATAGTGCTAAGGAAAGCTGCGATATGCGATATATTGTATGTCGAATCCAACGATGGAGGTTATAAAGAGAAGATCGAAAGGACATCATTACATCTCTTTACATCGTGATTAAGAAGGTCAAAGTCTATTGCAAAGCAGTGATAAATTAGAAGGGTGTGATGAAGATTGTTGGTGGGACCTCTCTCAAAGAGCGATGGAGCGATAAAATGGACAAGTGTCCCATGTAACAGGCGGAAAAATATAACTGCATCACAAGAACCCTTTGCATCGTGATTATCCTCTCTTTGCTTGCAAACGAAGTTGTGATAGGAAAAGAGGATGTGATGGGTGATTAATGGTTGAGATCTTGCAGTAAGGATCAAACGAACATTGCTAAGTCTCTTCACATCGCAAAAGTGGAAGTCAAAGTCTCATGAAAAGTAGTGATACATTAAGAGTATGCAATGGAAAAGGTATACAACTCAA
>VDFB02069660.1:56618-110071 GCA_007258455.2 Sequoia sempervirens | reverse complement strand
ATCACTTGCTAAATACACCTTTCCACCATCATAGTTTTCATACTTTGTGAACCAGTCTCTATGAGATGTCATGTGGAAAGATGCTCCAGAATCAATCAGCCAGACATCATCTAATGCCCGTGTAGCCAAAGCTGCAATGAAGGCTTCTACATCACTCTGAGAAGAATCATTTCCAAAAGAGTTCTTCTTTTTCTCCTCCTTGCAATCCTTTCAGACATGACCAGGTTGCCCACAATTACAGCACTTCACCTTGGACTTCTTGCCAAGAGGCTTTGATCTCCCTTCTAATTTCGATCTGGATTTCTTGTCCTTCTTGCCTTTCTCCTTCGATCTGCCTCTGACAACCAGAGCCTCCTTTGCCATCTCAGAATATTTTCTTCTCATCTCTTCCGACAACAAAGAAGCAACAACATCTTCCATCTTGAAAGTGGATGTCGTACTCCCAATAGCCATCACCAGATGATCCCAAGAATCTGGCAATGAACATAGCAGCAGCATGCAGCAATCTTCATCTTCAATTTTCACACCAATAGATGCTAGCTGAGGAATCAGCATGTTGAAAGCATTCAAGTGATCAGCAATGGATCCTCCCTCCTACATTCTCAAAGAGTACAACTTCTTCCTCAAGAACAATTTTTTCACCAAGGACTTGCCTTGATAAATAGATGCCAGTCTTTTCCACAAGGAAGATGCAGTCTTTTCTTCATGCACATTCAGAAGAACAGAGTCTTCCAAATAGAGCCTTATCAACCCCTTAGACTTTCTACCTGCAAGATCCGAATCCTCTTGCTTCATGCCTTGAGGCATCATTCCAGACACAGGAAGCCACAAATCACGATCCACTAACAGATCTTCCATTTTGAGTTTCCACAACTCAAAGTTGCTACCATTGAATTTCTCTATTTCCATCTTCTCGGATGTGCTCGCCATCTTAATTTGTAATTAAACTATCAGACCTCTACCAAACTCCCACTGAAAAATAATTGACACAAAAAACCCAACCCACTCACAAGGATAACACAACTGGCCAGGCTCTAATACCACTTGTAAGGAAAGCAGAGGTGCGGAAGAAAATTTCCTAATGTCAAAACCACAAGGAAGTAAGCATACAGTACTTTTAATTTTCAAATTACAATCCAATTAAGACACACATGAATGATTTACAGAAATAGAGAAGATACTCAAAGACAATGAAAAACAAATTTATGTGGGAAACCCTTTCGGGAAAAAACCCACCACACCAAGCTGAATCTCTTTGTATTACAGTAACAAACCATTTACATAAAAATCAAAGATACAACTCTCTGGTATTAGTTCACAGTAGTTTCATTCACTCTTCTTCTTGTTACAGAAAATGCTCTCAACAATTCGACTCATATTTTTCCTCAGAATTGATCTGCTTTTATTTTATCACATTCTGATTTTTGTCTTCTGTTCATCCTTATCCTCCATTGCCCCATTGTAGAAAATTTCCTCTTGAGAGTTGATTTTTTCTTGCATGCAGTTCAGCTCCAGTGTCGCAACTATTATAGAAATCTAACTGCCATCCATTTGAAATTTGCTTCCTTTGATTGGTCCACGAGGCTCCACAGAGGATGGTCGATTTGGTCAAAGGAATTCAACTTTTTTGGCATATCGATGAGACACTAACAGTGTCTCCCCGATGCCACAAAGTCTTCATATCGATATCGGCATAAGTCCCAACAGTCTGCAAGATGATATAACAAACTCCATGAGTCATACCGAATCCATCGACATCCAATGCATTCCTATTGGCAAGAGATTTCTCATCGGCTAGACTCATACCAATGCTCACAAAGTCACAACAACTTCAAATTTGCCATCGGCAAGACTTTCCATTCGTCAAGAGGTTTTGTCGAGTCTCCTCAAGTTTCACCGGAGCACCTGACAGTCGGCAAGACATTTGTCTTTCGCCAAGACTTCACTCCGAGCAAACAAGTCTTACCGAGTCGGCAAGACTTTTGTCTTCGCCAAGACATTTCATCGAGCGTCGAGACCTCACATCGAGCAACCAAGTCTTACCGAGTTGGCAAGACTTTTGTCTTTCGTCGAGACCTCACAGCGAGCGCTGAGACCTCACATCAAGCAACCAAGTCTTACTTAGTTGGTAAGACTTTTGTCTTTCACCGAGACGTCACAGTGAGCGTCGATACCTCACATCGAGCACTCATGTCTTACCAAGTTGGCAAGACATTTGACCTTTGCCAAGACCTTTCACCGAGCACCAAGAGCTACTTCGATGACTTCAGTTGTATCCTCGTTGGTGAGACATTCCATTGTCGCTGGGACCTCATACAAAAAACCCTTTAGTGTCACCACGAAGGCCATATGCTATCGGTAAGACTCTCTTCGGTTGTTAGGACTTCATACCGACCGATCAAGTCACCTTGAAGACACCAGCTGTTGTGAGTCTTCCTGAAGCTCGATAAGAACATACTGTCGGCCAGAGGTCTCCATTCGACAAAAGGTCATAGCGAATGCTTCTTATCATAGCGATAGTTCATTCGGAAAGACACCAACCTTGTCTCAGCGACTTGGAACATTTCAAAGGATTTAGAATAGTTAGTCGGCCAGACATGATTAATGTCACAGTGAATTTTCCCTCTAGGAGTTACATGTTAGTATGGAGTGAGGCAAATATTCCAATAGATTTCCCATTATAACGATCAAACTTTGGGATTTCACAATGTTTGGGAAATGGGATCATGTTGAGACATTGGTCAACAGGATAAGGACATATGTCATCCAAAGCATATGTCTTCGTTTTGGTTCCTCCTTGCATGTCTTAAATTGTCCTTGAAGTTCCTTAATTTGTTTAGACAAGGCACTAAGATCAGACAAGGGTGTTTCATCAAGACTTCTCTTTAAGTTCTCAGTATCAAAATCATGAGGCAATTTAGCTCCTTGTTTAGCCAAATACAAGAAATATTTCTCTTTGTTGCACTCTAAAATATTTTCTAAGGCTTTGTGAAATTTGGGATCTTGCTCGGCCTCTCTAAGGTGACGTTCTTCATCTCGTTCATCATCACTATCTACAGGAGTTTTTCTCACATCCCTGTATTTGTTTTAAGGAAATGGATTTTCTTCTCTGTTATCCATGTTTTTCGTTGAAAAGGGGATTATGACTTACACTATAAAGGGGATTACTACTCTCACCTTCTTCTTGAGTTTTTCGGGTACGATCTTGTTGAATATCTTCTTTCAGCTTATTGTATTGAGATCTTGTAAAAATAGGAATATGATTTTGAAATGTTCTTCTAAACTTAGATCACAGTTTGATAAGTGCAAAAATGATGATGTTTTGATCCGATAAGATGAAAATCTTATGATATGATCAAAGATGTTCCTAATTCTTGATTGTGGCTTCCAATGATGAAGGATGTCAAAATCTTGTTGGGGAAGTTGAATCAATAATCAAAAATTTGTTTGAAAGGTGCACTTTTAAGATTTGATCCTTGTTTTTGAAGAACGATGAGTATATCAAATAGCTGAATTAAACTCATTGAAGGATTTGGCTGGGATGTGTTGGATATTCAATGGAAGGTTGTGGTAGATAATCAAAGTTGAGAGGTTGATTATGATTGTGTCATTGTGATAGAGCTCTTCTCTGGAAATAGGCTTGTGAATATAAAGGTTCTACAGCGTATTCATCAGTAAATCCCCTAGCAAAATCTTGGTACCTATGGAGAAACTCACGGTAATGGAGCAAGACGTTTCGAATTTTATACAAAAACTTTCTATGTTGCAAGGTTTTCTTGTAACCTAAATGTTTCTTAGGTTTCTTGATCCTATTGACAATCAATTTCTTAACAAACTTGGTTGATTTCCACTCTCTAAGCATGAGAGAAATGTCAAAATGCTACTGGACCAAGGATGTTACAAACTTAGATCTGTCAAAAGTAAATATTCTGGAAAGTGACAAATGTGCTATTCTGTGCCCTATATGCACTACACAAATAGGCATATGCACTAAAGAAACAGTCAAATGCGCTACAATAGACCTCGGATGCGCTACAGTATGCCCTAGATGCGCTAAAACAATTTTCTAATGTAGTTTTTTTAACAGTTTTGAACAATTTTAGCTAAATTTTTGCATGTTCATTTTGGATGATCTTTTATCTAAACTAATGTGATTGAAAACACAAAAAACATTCTGAAAACAGTTGTTTTTAAGCCCTATACTAAACATCAAATGTATGTTCAAAAATGTTTTCACAGGTTTTGCACATAAGAGACAATTCAGGCAAATTCACTCTTAGTACTGAAGTAGGTCATCATAATAACCATAGCCCACATCTTAGAACTGCGTCGACTCACACAGCTGTGTCACCCTCGAAGGGGCGCCCGTGTTTTTGTCTTTTCTAGGCACGTACTCAGAGTGACGAAAGTGGATACCGGATCCCCTGAGCAAACGGTCCTTGGCAGTTATATGGCGAGTGTCTTGGGGGCAGATTCTTCCCTCCCCTTGCACTGTGATTATTAGGATGTTCAAAAATTGACACGATTGGCTACTACACTAGGTTCTTAGTAAGGGTTTCCATTTGATGCGGCAATAATAAACTCCCTCAAGAGACCTCCCAACCTTTAGAACAAAGGCTTTGGGGATGGTTATCTTGCACACTACCGGAAAAAGTGGGTTCCCTAGATTTTCTTTAAATTTTATAGTGGGGTGGAATAACCTGGCTTTGGTTTGAACCCACTTGGATCGTTCCTCTTGGGTGAGTACTTTTTACCACAAGAGCAGGCCCTCTAAAGGATGTAATAAAGCATTAAAATTGCATAAATTGAAAAGGAAAGTCTGGTATTCTGATCACTCAGTTAAGGGGAGAGCATAGACCTATTACCACAGACAAAGCAAACAATGTTCTTTTTAAAGCCCAAATGACAATGATTTAATCTATGTGAAGATGTTGCTTCACAACAAGCATTAGATTCATTTTAACTGCAAAATCAATGTGTGGTGACTACCCTAGGATTGCTTCATTTTAAATTCCATGTCTATCCTAGGATCGGTTCATTTTAAATTCTTGTGTCTACCCTAGGGTTGCTTCTTTTTTTAAGCCAGAAAATGTCCTGTTTGCGGAAGGCGTCAGACGCAAAACCTTGTTTAGTTACAACCTGCATGTGCTAAAAGATCATACATATGCACTAAAACAAACAGTTAATGTGCTGAAACAGACCTCATAAACGCTGTAGAAAACCTTAAATACACTAAAAGAAATCCTAAATGCGCTAATCTAAGAATGCAATTTTTTTTAGACAATTTTAAATGAAGTGAGTTAAATGGATGCGTTATTCTATTCCCTAGATGCACTAAAGAAATTATCGAATGCACTGAAACAGTTGTCAGATGCGCCGAAAGACCTGTAGAAGCATTGAAAGAAGCCCTAGATGTGCTAAAACACAAATTTATTCGGAAATCCGAACTCCAGAACGTGAAACTCTATCAAAAAACCTACAAGTAGATGTTAAAAAAGGGGCAAATGCCCCATGGTGGGCACTAAACAAGTGTGTGATTGATTTTAAGTGTACAATAAATGTAGATTCAAAATTAAATCAAAACACACCAATGCGACATTATATCAAAACAAAAGATCAAATAAAAGGAGTGCAAACTCAGTCTTTTGTCCTTGATGTCATCCTATCGTCCTCTATTTCCAGTGATTTTGTCAATTTCAGCTTGCTCTCAGATTGTGTGCTAGGCTCAACAAACGGTCTTCCTAGAGAATGAGATTGAAGATGATGATTGAATGCTATGCTAAGATATGATTATGTTGATGCATGATAATGCTAAAATGCTAATCGTCTAAATGCAACTAATCTCTAATGCATGTCTCTAATGTGTGTGTGTAACCAATGCTTGGATTCGTAGGGGTATTTATAGAGTTTTCAAAAGATTCTAATTGGCTGATGTGATCAACGGTTGAAATCAAGCTTGTCAAGATGAACGGTGAGAGATTTTTGAAAGTTGAGAGAGAGAGATGAAAGGTTTCCTCCTACACAATTTTTCCCATTTAGAATTGAAGGAAAGTTTCCATTTGAGGAGTGAGTTGGAGATAAATCTCATAATTAATTAAATAAATTTATTTAATTACATGTGATGATGAATTTAGAAGTTTGCATAATTAAATAATTAATATTTAATTATGCGTGAGATGAAAGTGGAAGGTAATTAAATATTTAAAATATTTAATTATGTGTGAGAGATGAGAATGAAAGGTAATTATGTGTGAGAGATGAGAATGGAAGGTAATTAAATATTTAATTATGCATGGAGTGAGAAAAGGTGTTAAATCGAATATTTGTAATATTTAATTTAACTGTGAGATGAAGAAAGTGTTTGGAGGAATATTCCCTTATTTGAATTTAAAAATTCAAATTTAGAATAGTATGATAATTAATATAAATAAATTATAAAATTTATCTAATTTAATTAAGAGGAAGATGGAAGATTGTAATAATTAAATAAAGTTATTTATTTAATTAAGGTAGAAGAATTATAAAAGTGAACAATATAAATAAATAATTAAATTTATTTATATGTAGATGACTTTAGAAGATTAATTAAATAATTCATATTTAATTAATTAACAAGCTTGATTAACTGTGACCATTTTTAGATGTATACATAAAGTAGCTATTTTTTACATTTCGCCATAAATTTATACAAAATATTTTTGCAAATGAGATCTTGTCAAAAAGTTCGTTCTATGTGTTGGAGAAGCCAAGATCTGAATGCAACAAATGAGCCCTCCACTTGTGAAACAAAATAAGCGCAATAAGATGTTTATCATATAAAAATGAGAGTGTGTAAATATACAATGAGTCTTACATGTATAGGAAAGGTAGAGGAGGTAAGAATGTAGGACTACATGACTGGCTACCCCTCCAAAGGTGCAATACATGTAAGCTCAACTAACAAGTGTTTGAGCATGTGTGAAGTGTGCATGAACTAGGTGTCATAATAGGTGAGTATATTTGTCTCAACCACATGAAGTGAGACAAAAAATAAAGTTCCTACTTGTGGAGACTTAACTAGTGTGAATAGGACTCTCTTAGGTAGGGCAAAAACTATCTAGATAGATAATGCCTCTATTTACACTAACACTTTCGAGTGGTGCAAGTCTCATTATCAAATATTGTTGTTAATATAGTTTATCACTTATTGAAGTCAAATCATCATTTTTTGATCTGTATAGGATCTAGACTAGATTGCAGTATTTAAATGCTTAACTTTTACAATGCTTTTACAATGATTATTTCAAGTTAATTAAATCGAAATTAACTTAAGGAAATAAAGAATGAAAGTAATAACAAGGTGATTATAACAGAAAGGAAGGAAATGAGCCAGAAAGAGAGAGAAGAAGAGAAGTGCAAACAGTTGATAACGGAGTTCGTCACAGAATGTGACTACGTCTCCGGGTCCACTCCAATAGAGAGACCGATCCGATTAACTCCAAAATCGCTTACAATGCACCACAATCATTCTCCAAGCACTTCGGCAGCGTAACGACGCTCTGATATGCAAGAATGATCTGAAAAATCTTCAACAAGACCTCTCTTTGATTATCTCCACAGCTTCAAGACTTCGTCACTTGAAAGAAAACTTATCCTTTCTCTCACCTTACACCCCTTTTTATACATAAAATTTGCTCAATTTGGCTCTCAACCAATTGATTTACAAAATATTTCCCAAATCCACCTTATCTCTCCAAATACATAAAATATCTTTTACAATCTCCCTTTTACATAAAAAAATCTTCAAAAATCTCATAATCCCCCCATTTTACATAATAGATATTTGAAAATCTTTATCAAAAAATCCCATTATTAATTCTAGCCCCTAATTCACTTGTTCCTGGGCTACTATTATCTACATTGGTTACACTTAATCCTTTAAAAAGGACTATTGTTTTTAAGATTTTTAATTTAGGGAGGTTGTTTTAATTTATAAGGCATTCAGTTCTGATCCTTTGTTAAATAAAACCGATGCCATATATACAATTGAACTGCTCGATGGCTCGACGGTGATCCTAGACTTTTGGAACCCAGCGGTCCCGGGTTCCACTCCCATCCGCTTGTTTTTTTAAAACAAAATTTCGAACAGAAATTTAACAAACAAAACAGGGCACCATATATAGATAGCGGCCGATTGTTTGGCTCAGCGGTGGAATAGTTGGCTAGCTACGCGGAGGTTGCGGGTTCAAAATTTTCGGCCAACAACTTTTTGTTCAAACTAACAAATCCGCCCACGCCGACAGAGGATAAAAGTGAGGCCACGTGGCACGCAACGGAGTTAACACGTGGCAGAGCCTAACTCGCCCGTCCCAATGACGTGGAGACTGCCTCGGCCGATGATGTGTCGCTGACGTGTTTTCCAAACTGTACCGCCACCTAGACGCTGACTGTACTGCCACGTGCCAAGCGTTCATTCGCCGACGAGGACATGTCACTTCTGACTGGGCGTACGGACTGTTGACTGGACTTGCTGACTGGGTGTACGGACTGCCACGTGTCACAATCTGATTGGCTCATTTCGGATTTCGTACCACATGCTGACGTCAGCTGTATGGATGATGACGTCATCATTGTACCTTCAAGTCCACCAAGTCAACATGAAACTTTGACTAGCTGCATCTTGAGCATACGATGTCGGATTTTGACGAAACAAACGCTGTCGGAATCGTCTCGACGAGCTCTTCGACTTGACGCTGCTTCCATCAACTTTTGAAACAATCATTTTTTCTGCTTCTTGGATGCCCCCTGATTCCAGTTTGACCGAAGGTTTGACTGGCCATAACTCGTGCAAACGGACTCCTTTTCGCTCCGTTCGAGTTGCGTTGGAATCAGGATGCTGAGATCTTTCTGATGGTGTAGATTCTGGAGAAAAATGTGACACTTCAATTTCCACTAAAAAATGTCCACTGGATCAGGCCTCCCCACTGAAGACCTTTTGGACCTCCAAAAGTGGCATTTACTCTGACATTAAGTTAGGACTTGGCCTCCCCACTTGTCCTGTATCCTCTGTACATTTGAATACCTGGATCACAAGCACAATGAAGACTGCAAAAATATTGTTGATCATAAACATAACTTTATCACTTCCATAAGCATCTACATCAATTGTCGTAGCCACTAACCAACAAAAATTGACTAGCATCAAGCTGAACAACAATGCAGAAATGAAAGAAATAAGTCAACAACAATTCGATCCTTTACAACAGGAACATTATTACCCAAGGATCCATCAATGCTTTCAATAATCATTTTCTCATGTTGTACTGCAAGTGCATCCTGCAACATCTGACCCTGGTTAGCTACTCCAAGTTCAAGTGTAGAACCACCTGTACTGACAGACATAAGAGTTAACTCTTTACTTGCATTAATTACCCTCTTTAACTGCCCTGTGTTTGCAAAAGATTGATCAGTCTTAATCTTGTGAGAATGTACAATGTACTGAATGCCATCCTTAAACAAATGATAATGATTTTGTTGCCTGTAGAAGATTGCTTTTCTGTCATAAAGATAAGGGCTTCCAAGCACTATCCCACAGATATCTAGTGGAACTACATCAAATTGTACTTCATCCACAAATTTACTAGTGATTGTGAACCTTAAGGTGCATTGTTTGTTACTTGCAACTTATCATTTTCACAAATCCAACCTAGTGGATAAGGTTTCTTAAGTTGTGTAGTTTTTAATCCCAAGTTCTTTACAACATTTTCTGAAATTAAATTAACTTTGAGATCCACTATCTATGAGTGCATCAATTTTACTGTTCTTAGCAACAACCCTTAAATGAAAACTCATTCCTTTTCACATCTTCAGAGAAATCATTAACATAGATGAAGAAGCACAACTAGCAACAGAAACACCAGAAATAGGAGCTTTACCTTTTAGACCCATCGCTGTTATCTTAGTCTCATCATCTGAATCTGAACCAAGATCCATAACAACATTCATGGCTTTCTCCTTACCCTTCTGTTTCTGATTACGTCTTTGAGCCCACTTAGGCTTCAATTCCGGATGCAACTTCCAACAGTGATCTTCATCATGACCATTCCTGTCACAATGAGAACAAGAAAGTTTCTCATCCTTCTTAACTGTAGCTGCCTTCTTTCCTTTCCCTGTCTCTGCATTCTTAGAAGATTTCTTTACATCATCATCAATAAAAGATCCTTTACCCCTTGACTCTAAGTGTGTAGCTTGAACAGACACTTCATCCAAATTACAAGGGTTCAAAACCAAAATGGAATGCCTAAGGTAGGAATGTAGACCTCCTATGTACTTTAACAACGTGCCTTGGGTATACAAAGGAACATTCAACGAAATAGCCCTTTTCCTGAATTCATGGGTGTACTCTTTGACAGTTTGACCTTTCCCTTGCCTAAACATTTTCCAGTCCATCATTAACTGCTGCATATGTCCTAAGGGATAAAACTATTTCTTAAGTGCATTAATAAATTCTGCCCAAGTTAAACTGACTCTACCATGTTGTGAAACTTCCGCTTTAGACTTACTCTCCCACCAAGTTAAGGCTGTACCACCTAAACGAAGAGTAGCCAATTGGATCCTATCAACATCATCTATTAGATTCTGGACTCTACAGTAGACCTCTATTTGTTGTATCCAGTCATCCAATTTTTCAGCTTTAAGTTCTCCACAATATTTAGGCAAATCAAATTTTACATCCAGTTTTATTTTAGGCTTATACCCACTCTTGAAAGGATTAGAAGAAATAAAATGAGGAGAAGATGGAGAAGAAGGAGAAGAGGGAGGAGAAGAAGAAGAGGGTGGATCTGGTTTCTTGTCACCATCTCCATGTTGTTTCCCTTTCTTGTCTTCACGAGCATCTTGCTTCAACGAACCTTCTTCACGTTCCTTCCATTCTTGTCTCTCCTGAAAAAGAATGTCCACCTTAGCCTTCATCTCGAGGAATGCTCTTCGAAATTCCTGCTCACTAATTTCTTCAGGAACCTCCATTCCAGAAACTGACATCTTTGGAAATGATCAACACTTCCCAATCTCAGGATCAAAGTCTTCGAGCTTGCCTTCACCCTTCTGAATCCTGGATCTCGTTAGCATTCAAAAACAAATAACTGCAATAATAGTCACCTAAAAGCTCTGATACCAACTTGATCTGTATAGGATCTAGACTAGATTGCAGTATTTAAATGCTTAACTTTTACAATGCTTTTACAATGATTATTTCAAGTTAATTAAATCGAAATTAACTTAAGGAAATAATAGAATGAAAGTAATAACAAGGTGATTATACAGAAAGGAAGGAAATGAGCGTGAGAGAGAGAAGAAGAGAAGTGCAAACAGTTGATAACGGAGTTCGTCACGAAATGTGACTACGTCTCCGGGTCCACTCCAATAGAGAGACCGATCCGATTAACTCCAAAATCGCTTACAATGCACCACAATCATTCTCCAAGCACTTCGGCAGCGTAACGACGCTCTGATATGCAAGAATGATCTGAAAACTCTTCAACAAGACCTCTCTTTTATTATCTCCACAGCTTCAAGACTTCGTCACCTGAAAGAAAACTTATCCTTTCTCTCACCTTACACCCCTTTTTATACATAAAATTTGCTCAATTTGGCTCTCAACCAATTGATTTACAAAATATTTCCCAAATCCACCTTATCTCTCCAAATACATAAAATATCTTTTACAATCTCCCTTTTACATAAAAAAATCTTCAAAAATCTCATAATCCCCCCATTTTACATAATAGATATTTGAAAATCTTTATCAAAAAATCCCATTATTAATTCTAGCCCCTAATTCACTTGTTCCCGGGCTACTATTATCTACATTGGTTACACTTAATCCTTTAAAAAGGACTATTGTTTTTAAGATTTTTAATTTAGGGAGGTTGTTTTAATTTATAAGGCATTCGGTTCTAATCCTTTGTTAAATAAAACCGATGCCATATATACAATTGAACTACTCGATGGCTCGACGGTGATCCTAGACTTTTGGAACCCAGCGGTCCCGGGTTCCACTCCCATCCGCTTGTTTTTTTAAAACAAAATTTCGAACAGAAATTTAACAAACAAAACAGGGCACCATATATAGATAGCGGCCGATTGTTTGGCTCAGCGGTGGAATAGTTGGCTAGCTACGCGGAGGTTGCGGGTTCAAAATTTTCGGCCAACAACTTTTTGTTCAAACTAACAAATCCGCCCACGCCGACAGAGGATAAAAGTGAGGCCACGTGGCACGCAGCGGAGCTGCCACGTGGCAGAGCCTAACTCGCCCGTCCCAATGACGTGGAGACTGCCTCGGCCGATGATGTGTGGCTGACGTGTTTGCCAAACTGTACCACCACCTAGACGCTGACTGTACTGCCACGTGCCAAGCGCTCATTCACCGACGAGGACATGTCACTTCTGACTGGGCGTACGGACTGTTGACTGGACTTGCTGACTGGGTGTACGGACTGCCACGTGTCACAATCTGATTGGCTCATTTCGGATTTCGTACCACATGCTGACGTCAGCTGTACGGATGATGACGTCATCATTGTACCTTCAAGTCCACCAAGTCAACATGAAACTTTGACTAGCTGCATCTTGAGCATACGATGTCGGATTTTGACGAAACGAACACCGTCGGAATCGTCTCGACGAGCTCTTCGACTTGACGCTGCTTCCATCGACTTTTGAAACAATCATTTTTTTTGCTTCTTGGATGCCCCCTGATTCCAGTTTGACCGAAGGTTTGATTGGCCATAACTCGTGCAAACGGACTCCTTTTCGTTCCGTTCGAGTTGCGTTGGAATCAGGACGCTGAGATCTTTCTGATGGTGTAGATTCTGGAGAAAAATGTGACACTTCAATTTCCACTGAAAAATGTCCACCGGATCATTTTTTGCTTCTGATATCATAATTTTTTTCCTGTATCTCTGATTTTCACAATTCTTACAACATTGAAAAGGTATTTTAGAGCTCTTTAGATCTATCGTTGCACTTTTTCCAGAATCTACCCTAGTACTTTTTTATTTAGTTTGTCATTATTTCACACTCTGGTCAATTACTTGGACATCTTGGCACTAGGAAATGTTTTGTTTGCATGAGATGACTTTATTTGAGTTGGTTTACATGCATTGAGATTATCGGTCTTTGATTTAATCATTTGAGGAGGTATCATGGATTTTTTTGTTAATCCTTCTGTGGTAATCCTAGCAAAGGATAATTATTAGTCTTGGTGAAATGACATTCTAACACATCTCAGGTGGCTTAATCTTTTTCCTTATCTTTATGGATTTATACCTAAAATAGACACAACAAGGAGTAGATCGACACAATGTAACATTATTAATCATGTTGTAGGATTGTTTTTTCTAGTGTTTATCAAGACACTATGTTTATTGTATCAGGCATTGATTGTCCCCACACACTTTAGACTAGACTTTGAGAGATCCATAGAAACTCTCATATCTCTCCATTCTCAAAGGATCTTGCTACATATTGTCTCATTCCCCTTGATGATGCAGATTGTGCACCCTTTGATGATGATATTTTAGAGGATCTTGAGTGTATCGCAAGTCTTGCATGTTTCAATGGTTCAAAGACTTGTCTCCTTTCTCCCACTCTTCATATGGAGACCCAATCTCCATCTTTTTTTGTTCCTAATCAAATTAATATCACCACATCAATGTCCCCTATGATTTAGTGCAATAGATTATTCATTTTCTTCCAAACACAACTATTTGGGATTCCTATCTATTAGACATATCATCCTTGTTTGTGGAGTCTCATATTGCATATTTGGAGGATTATTTTGAGGACATTCATCTGCTCTTTCATGGAAACCACATCATTGCTATTAGCCCATCATCATTGTCTTTGGAGTTTGTTCTAGATCAATCTCTGTAGGATTTTGGATTGACATAATCTCATTCTATCATTTGGACATTTGAGTAGTTTTCAGAGACACGTTTAGATTTGGAATCCCTATGCATCCAAATTATGTGAATGACTTCTCCGATCACTAGTGGATATATTTCTTCCTAAGGGGAAAAAAGTTGTTTGTAGGCAGTGGATCATATTCTATCTCTAGGCTTTCACCATTAGCATAGGAGCTTCTTCTTTGTGTGGGAAATTCATATTCTCATCTTCTCTCTCCTATTTGGGGGACATTTATTGTACTTATGCGATTGAAATAGTCTTTAGGGGGTTGTATTGAGTCCTCCTTTCCTTCTTTCACTACTACACATTTATTTCATTTTCTTCTTGAAGATGAGTTTTTTCTCACGAGATTTTCTCATTTTTTCTAGTTATGAGAGATTTATTTTTTTGTACATGAGTAGCTCATCAAGCCTTGTAGTTGGGGCCCATCCATGCATTCATTGTTAGATTTTTAGCTTCTCTCTAAGTTGTATTTAAGGAAGGGTGTTAGAGTAAAATAGGAAAATTACCTAATTAATTAATTAGGTCTCTTTTTTACTTTATTGTACACTTAAGTTAAACTTAAGAGTGCATTTCTATTATTAGGTCATGTGCTTTTTTGTCTCATAGCATAGGATGATGATACATGTCACGATGTAATTTAACCCTCACCTATGGTTTCATATAGGGTTGCTTTTTGCTTTTTCCTTATATAAGGATTCATTATTCATCATTGTAATAATCCAAATGTATTAACCCAATCCATTCAATGCAAAAGCTTAATCATAGATTCGTTTTGGATCAATTCATTTCTCAAGGGTGCATAACACTATTTATTTTTTCTCTCTTCATGTGATAGGTTTTTTGGTTGCAGGTGATTTTTGGGAGCTATGGAGTACAACAATCAACTCCAACACTCTCACTACCTTTTGGCAAGATATTTGCATGATGGTCAATTATTTGTTGGTCTCCCATTACAAAGGGACTTTAGAGGTGTCAAGCACCTACTCTCTTCCAAGGCTTGATGGAGGGACGTTGGTGAGAGCTACTAAGAGGACCAAGATTATTCATGGGGTACAATTTGTTGGCATGGAGGATTTTCCTAACAATGGTTTGGTGATTTATTGAAATCAATTATGGTGGCTACTAATAGTTAGATGGGTGGGACTCTCAATAGAGGGATGGAGGTTCAAGTGGACTTCAGTGTTGTACATTGGGGATTTTGAACCTCCCATGATCTTTTGGTTTTGTATTGTGATTTTCTAAATGTTGTTTTGTTACCTAGGCTATTTTGGTTCTCTCTTGTTTTTTGGATGATACACCCCTTCATGGATTGTTTGTGCAAGCCATCATAGTTGGACTTTTTTTATTATGTTTCTTAGTTCATGTTTCAAGTTAAGTCCTCTCAATAGATCCACATAATATTATCTTTAAAAACATTGGTGACCTTTTATTTTGTATAAATTGGTAATAATTACAAGGTACTAGGGAACAAAAATAACACATATGTAGCTCGAAGTTTTGTCAATCTATATTAGGCTTTGAGGTACTAATGCTCCCAAATTCATGCTAACATGTAGGTGCATGAAATAACTCATGCAAAAATGCACTATGTCTATTTTACAAAATTGGTATGGTATTTTTATATTGTGCAATCAATGACAAGTAGGATGAGTAAAAGAGGCTTTATAATGAATGGTTCATAAGACACAATACTTGCTAAAGGTTTTGCAAATGGTGTAGCAAGCTAAGTGAGCTTGATCTTGAGGTAAGCTCCATGGAAAGGCGTGCTTGAATGAGAGTAGTACTACGATGGGTCACCTATTGAAAAGTCTCATTGTATCACTCTTTTGAGCATCACTCAGGTGCAACAAGTGCTAAGTGGACCATTCAAGCTCATGAAAAATAGGTTGTGTGAATCACACTACCTATAAAATATGGGTCAATGAGTTTGACTAAAAAACTACATAGTTGAATCTTGACAAAAACATCATTATTGTATAATCAATGTTATATTACTAAACAAAGAATACATAAATATTAGTATGTACACATTACCCTTGAGGCTTTCCTTTTTATTGTCATTTCTTTTCCATGCACCTCATCATAGATTTGGAACCCCAATTTCACAATACTTTGTAATTTTGAATGATATTGTTCTTCAATTCCTTGCTTTGCTCCTTCCACAATGATATTTCTTCTCTACATTAGCTCTACATTAGCCCTCAAATCACTGTAGAAACCATTTGAAATAGGTTGATGGGAGAAGTTTTAGATGTGTTATCTGACATTTAGTTGCCCCATTGTTTTCTCCATCAAAACTCTCGAATGACACCATTCTCTAGACTTGCACTTCCATAATGGAGAAAGGTTGGTTTCCCTTCTGTAAATGCATCAACACTTACTGTCTATTTTACAAGATTGGTGTGTAGTCTAATAATATTATACAATCAATATTGTATTGATAAACAAAGAAAACACAAATATAAATATCTACACATTTCACTTTGAGGCATTCCTTCTTTTTTATTACACCGAGAGGCGTATTACAATGGCATCCATCAAAAAGCAAAATTCAATGTAAGGAAAAACTCTTTAGTTTGAATTTGATGTTCAAATGGCATGCAATTAGCATAACTACAATCATTGTATGTAGATGTTTTTTCAAGCAATTTAAAGTAGATTTAAAAATGGTTTTAAATCGATTTGATATCTTATTCACTCTAAAATACTTATTTTTATATCATAATCAATTTTATAATGATTTCATTTTTATTATTATTAATTCTAAAATTTAATATTAATAATTATAATTAATTTAATTATAGTAATTATTATAATAAATTAGTATTTATATAACATTATTATTTATATAAAATACGTCGAGAGTTATCCTTCTTGAGGCACTTATTTTCATAATTTTTTCTCATTGCAATAGTATTTCATCATTTGTATTATAATTATAAAAAATTATTTTATTTTATTATATATATTTATACATTATTTTTATTTTGAATATTAAAAAGATAAATTAAAGTAAAATAAAAATAATTACACCGAGAGTTACCTCGAGAGGCGTATTATGCAAGTGGAGGTAATGTTGGATTTTAAATTTTAAAATCAATTTAATTAAAAAAATAAATTTAAACTAACTACTTAGTGTCATTTAATAAATTTTTAAGCTTTTAGGATGAACAATTATTTATAGTAGTAACATAAATATATTTTTTATAAAAAAAATTTGTTTATTTTTCAATGGTGCGTTTATTTATTTTTGTTTATTTTTCAATAGTTTTAGTTTTTTTGCTTTGTTTTTAAAGCAGTTTTATTCACAAATTCATGAAGACCTCTATAAAATAAATTAAAACTAAATACTTAGTGTCATGTAATAAATTTTTAAGTTTTTAGAGTGAACATTTATTTATAGTAGTAACACAAATATGTTTTTTATAATTATAAGAAATTTCAATATATTTATTTATATTTTTTTGTTTATTTTTCAATAGTGTATTTATTTTATTTTTATTTATTTTTCAATAATTTTTAGTTTTTTTGCTTTTTATTTGTGGTTGTTTTATTATTGAGTGGGATGGAAAGTCTCCCAAGTTGAGTTTGTTGGACTTGCTATGGCTCATTTGGTTTGAAACTTGACGAGGTTACATTTTCTTAATATGCGCTATAATCAAAACTAGGGTTTGGTTACCTTATCTTGTATCTTTGTGAAGAAAATACATAAATTTAATATTTGATCTTATCTTAATTGACAATTGTATCATGTTTGTTTAAAGAATAAATTGGACATATGTATTGAAAATCAAATTATAATTAAAATCAGTCAATTCAAATTTCACGGGAACTCATAAGACAACTAAGCATCTTTGTGTTTAACCTCTAATGTGCTATTGAGTCTTTTCTGGCTTTATTTCACTATTGAGTCTTTCTGCCTAATTTATTTTGCTCATATAGTATTTGATTGATTGAAACGGTGATAGCATATAGGCAGTTTACTATTGTTTTGAATAAGTTGATGAAAATAGGCGCCTCGAGAAAAAATAACTCTCAGTGTATTTTATATATATTACTGTTTAATATATATGCTAGTTATTCTATCATTTCCATTCCCCTGGTCATAGATTCGGAACCCAATTTGTCTATAATTTGACATTCATTGATGATATTGTTCTTCGATTCTTTGCTTTGTTCCTTTCACAATTTGTGTAAAGGACGATAATATTTCTTCTCCACATTTTAGCCCTCAAATCACCTTAGAAATCATTTGAAATAGGTTGATGAGAGCAATTTTAGATGTCTTATCCGATTTAAATTGTCATATTGTTGTCTCTGTAAGACTCTAAAATGACACCATTCTCTAGATTGCACTTAATATTGCAGGAAGGTTTTAAGGCTGTGCCGTCAGGAATTTCCTTGCGCTAGTTCCTAAGTCATCTAAAAAGCTCTTATTAAGAAATATGTTACCAAAACGGGAAGCCAAGAAGCTGCACACTATTCATTGTGAAATATCAAACACAAATATTTCATGCAACTTTTGTGAATGGCATCATCTTTGTCTTTTTCTTTTTTGGGTGTCAACTTTTCTCATTGTGTTAATGCCCAGGAGCAAGCCCACCAGCAATTCCCTGGTAGAATTGAACGCAGGACACCATTATTGTATCACTCCACCTTTAACACTCAGTCTATCCTGCTTGACCGATAGCATCATATTTGTTAGATTTTATAAATTCATGTTTATATTGGCAAATATGATACAGATTAAAACCTCTGTATCTGCAAGCAATCCCAACAGAATGCTTCGAAGATCAAACCACTTGTGGTAATGCAAATTGATTTTTCTGAACCAGGAGGTTTAGACCTTTTTAAAGGCAGGGAAGATGACGTAACTGTCGAATCTTTCCAGGATAGGCTTGTGTAACGGTTGATTGATGGGCTCCCTCCATAAATCTGATTTTTCATTTTTAAGCTGTCCGTGTGTTAGTGTGTGCTCTTTTTGGGTGTTGACTGTCAGTCTGACAGTTCCCAATTTTGGTTTTTCCTTCTCCTTTTTAAGGAGAGTTTTGATTTCTTTGGTTGGGGAGGAGGATGATGCTGTAGCGGGTGATGGTCTGTTCTTTTGGCAAAGAAAGACTTGATATCTTTTGGCTTGATTCTGAATGAAAACTCAGATTTTATTACTTCTCTGTCTAATGAGTTATCCGTTTTATGTGCTCGGTAGTTTGAAGCTCATGGGTACTGCTTCATTTTTGTTGCTGAATTAAATGTTTTGCTGTACATTATTTCTTTAACTACAGGATGTGTTATGGAGTTTAAGAACAGGGGTTGAGCAGGGATATTTGGAGCCTTGCTTGCAGATACAGAGGTTTTAATCTGCATCAAAATAAGACACTTGAAATGCAAATAATGTTAAGTTCAGTTCCATTATGAATCAAGTCATACAAGCCTTTTAAGAGTAGCAAGCTTAATAAATGCGAAGGCAGTAGAACAAGTCATTACAGGGTTGTGTAGCAATATACATATATGCATTCATAGAGCACATCTACAGGTACTGTACACAACTCATAATTTTAACTCCTTGCCAAATGCAGTATCTAAGTTCATTAAGGATAAAGGCATCACTGAATTCTCAATTAATCGGATTAGTATGAAGCTATCTTTACATGGATCTATCTATACTACAACCAATAAACCCCAATACTTCGCTATGTGGCCATCACTCCGTTGTACAATCTATCTGTCTCATTATTCATATCTTTGCATATTGTCCCATTATTAATTAAATATTTCACTAAATCACAAAGCACAAAATCCCTTTCAAGTTCCTTTTCTTACAAGCATTCTAGAATAGAAGTGCACATATGCTTGCTGGAACTACCTAGTTATTTAAACCAATAAACCCCTATACTTTGCCATGTGGCCATTACTCTGTTGTACAATCTATCTGTCTCATTATTCATATCTTTTGCACATTGTCCCATTATTTATTAAATATTTCACTAAATCAAGAAGCAAGAAATCTCTTTGAAGTTCCTTTTATTACAAGCATTCTAGAATATAAGTGCACATATACTTGCAGGAATATAAGTTGTATTATCTAGTTTTCCTTCTTTGTTTTAATGTACAAGTAGAAAGAGTGAAATTCAGTAGAGGTACTTGTTCAGTAAGCATAAGAATTCCACAATGCAAGGGAATGGACAAAGTTGATCTGATGTGCCAAATTTCATAAGTATTGGCTCTCAATCTGCTACATTTTAACTTTGTTTCTATGATTGCCCTTTCGCCAGACTCGGCTTCCAGCCACATCTGCATTGCTTCTATTGGCTACCATATTACAAGCTTCTGGCTGCTTTCCTTTGTAAGGAGAAGCACCTTGTTTTTTCTTCCTTGTTGAATTATCAAATTTGATGTTCCTTGAGGCCTGCACTCTCCTTTCTATCTCCAGTGCCTGTGAGAAATCCCATACCTTCACAAATTTCTCCTCTCCTCCACAAACAATTCTTTCTGCACCAATGTCCACTGAATACAAATTTTTGTAGAACCCATGGAACATACGCCGGGGGGACTCTATACGCTGCAATTGATTTTCTGAGGTTTGCTTTGATAGGAGGTGGAACTTCTTCTCCATATTTGCCTCACTGAAATCAAAAGTCGTGTTAAAAGATCACAGCAGACCTTACTTTTAGGTCAGCTATTCAACAAGGTGGCATACCACACAAGAAGTAGTTCATGGGAATTGCTACCTGATACTTCAATTGAAATTACCCGAAAATGCAGGTGGCTTATGCCAACAGCAATAAAAAGTTCGTCAAAACAGATAGACAAAATGTAAAATAAGTCTGCTTAACAGGAACTACATAACATAATTTCAAACGAGAAATGGCTCAAAGAAAGTTTCAGAGATCAGACAGACACAGCTTTATTCACAAAGACAAAGCAGGTAAGAGAAACAGAGATAATAATAGTTTATAGATACAAACATACTTCTACAGAAAAGCCAACATACAAGTGATGAACATCAGTGATAACTAACAGGAAATTGATAAAAGAAAAATAAATTTCTAGCCTCAAAATTTGATAGCCTGGATATGGTAGTGAATCCTGCCCACCACCCAGAATTCAATTGAGGTGTTAACTCAGTGATAGCCATTACAGTAAACCTGTCTAGTTTTAAATTCCTTTAATTCCAACTTCTTGTTCCAAAGCAAATATTTTGACTTCTCAGAGGAGAACGATAAGAGAATTGAATGCCTTTATGCCTTGTAGGAGGAACTTTTGCTGGTGTTATTTCTGTGAAGAGCATGTTTTAATGAGCAGGGCAGTAAAATTCCAGGTTTTTTTACAGAAAAAAATGTAGATGAAATTTGCAGATTTGATAATAAAGAGAAATGACATAGTACATGCACAAGAAAATCATAAGAAATATAGAAATTCAACATAAATAAGTTGAACTAAAAATATGTATGTGGAAACAGTGAATGAGAGATCAATTTTTTTGAAAAAAATAAAGATAATCTGTTAACTAATAAATATGAAAGAAAAGGAAACCAATGTACAGAAACTTGATGATCAGGGGAAATAAACAAGACAGATTTTTGCAAGCCCAGCAACCATTAAAAATTTAAAGGATATTCACAAACAAAAGGCAAGAAACAATGTTTATATGAGAGCTTAGTTACCAAGCACGAATAAAAAAAGTTCCCTCATTAAATGGAAGGGTACAGATGGCTAGTTTTCAAATTTTGTGAGAAAAGTTTTTATGGGTTTTCAAGGAAAAGTCCTGGGCAAGCAGGAGAAGTAGGTATTGTTTGAGATCATCGCATGCAGGCTCTTATTGGTTTCATTTGGACCTGGATGTAGGAATAAACAACCATGTTGAGGCTTGAACTACTTAATTTGTAATTCATTGATTCCTGTCTAGGTTTTGGAAAAGTTTGAAAATAGAAGGTAACTGCAAGATCATGGTACATATGATGAGAAACAAGAACTATAGTGGGTACCGGGCACCAAATACAGTTGTAGAGAAAGGTTCTCCTACATCTCCTTTACTCATATTAGGAGCAGTGGGAATCAAGCAAGTCACCATATGGCCGATCAAGGTACTGGCAATAGGGACAACACAGAAGGTTGAAGAAGCTGTGAATTTTGACTCCCGATATAGGGATTAAATAGAGATCGTAAGTGGTAAAGTAGATTTGTGCTGACAAATTATTAATAATGAACTTGAAGAGAACTGAGCCTATAGCTACTTCCTGGACAGTATTATCAATACATTTTTTTCTTTATCAATTGGCATTAAGGAGGCACAACTGACTACTCTGCGACATTGTTTCTAACAGAATGGAAGAATTCAGAGACTTTCTAAGCTGGAGTAATCATTCTGAGGACCGTTGGATTTGAGTTCAATATTCAAAGGGTATTTTAGAATAAAATATGAATTTATCTTTTAAAATGGATATCTATTACATCGTTGTGACCTCCTTAGTAAACTTCCGAAGTATTGTGTTTGGCCAAGGAGGAATCTCTTCCTTTGGGATAAGAATTGGACTTTTTATTTCTCTGTGGGGTGCAGATTGTGTTAAAAATCCTCCTAACCTCGCATTAACCTGGCCTAAAGTCCACTCTCTTTTTTGGTGAGGAGATTTTTATCTTTCTGGCAGATATTGTAAGGCATTATTTGGCACATCAAATTGTAATCTTTTGTATGCACAGTGCTGGGTTTATGGTTGGAAAATAGGCTGATTTTAGACAGTATTATCATCAGTGGAAAGTTTGGGAGTTTAGAGGAAATGTGTCTATAGGATTTCAATTTTTTTTAATCAGGCCCTTCTGGCTCTATTTGGAAAGCTTGTATGCCTTCTTTAGTATCTTAAGAGTTAAGACAACCTTGTTTTTTCAGAGAAAGCAAACAGCTTTGACTGCCATCTTTAGTTTATCTGCTAATCTGCTGTAGAAAGGGGTTTTTCAGAGTTGCTAATTGTGATGGCAATTTCAGCCTTCACACTAGTTCCTACTGCGGGTTTAAAAAAGTACAAGAACACCTTATTGTAGTTCAGGAGTGTGACCAATCAAGTTCAAGGTAAAGAATCAAGCTAATGAAACTCTGTTTCAGAATTTGAGTAGTTTCAGCTGTTCCTCTCTATTGCATTCTAATAACAGACCCATTGGGCGTAAGTCCAGGGAGTTCTCAGTTGATTGGCTTGTAAGTCTGAAGATGTTAAAGAATTATCTTTTCCCCTTCTTCTGTTACTACTTTAACTGCTGCCATAGGTGGGAAAAGGAAGACTACCAGAGAAAAAAATGAAGAATGTTTTGATTGGCTTGAGCTTCCTAAGGGATCAGAGTTTCTGGTAAGAAGGAAGTCAAGGATAATTATCTGGGAAAAAGAAACAAGTGAACCAATTCTTCCAACATAAGGTAAAAGAGGTGGTTCTGCAGGAACAGAAAAAGTGGGGCGCATAAGGCAAGGGAGTTTCAGCAAAGGCAAGGAAACTAAAAATACTATGAGACATGCAGGACGATTTTTCTCAAGAGTTGGCATTTAGAATTCAATTAATTCTGGGAGAAAATAGCTGTTCAAAAATGTCAAAGTTGGCTTCAAGATGATGGAGAAGAAAAACTAAGGAAGCACTGAAGCAGCCAAACTAGAGATCCTGTTCATGGATAGCAGGATACCCGTACTGGAAGAAACCTTCATCATATTACCAGAATTATCTTGACTGAATCTCTTGTTATTGCAAGTGGACCTAATAAATATAATCCTGCAGTTATAGACTGCAATGCTTCGAGTACAGCAGAACACAACTCCGTGAACTCTGGTCATGGAACTCTTGAGGGAACAGTCAAAATTATAGACAGACTGTTGGGAGTTCTGATGGAGAAAGTAGGGATTGAAATCCTTAATAATCTGAAGCCCTCTCCCATTCCTCCTTCACAGATGAAGACAAGCTACCCCAACAGAAATTGCAGCACAGTAATGATCACATGTACTGTACAGGTTAATGAGATAGCAGTTTTCTGTTTCATACAGTCCTTTATGTCAATGATAAAGAATTTTTCTCTGTTATTATGTCAATTGTTAATAGTCAAGTCTAGCTGTTCAATTGCGTATATGCAAGAGAATATAAAGAGGCCAGAAGCATGAAAAATAATAATTCATTGACAAGAAAAATAAATACACATTTGCCCAATGGGCGTACACTTTAGTAACACCCAAACCCAAAGGAAGAAGATTGTCAAGAAACACAAACCCACCTGTAATCTGCAGTTGATATGAAATGTTTCCTGACATCCATCACAGCTAATTTGCCATCTCCAGATGCAGAAACAAGCCATGGATCCTCAAATGCAAGAGAATAAATAGGGCCAGAATGAGGAACCCAAGAGGCCACAGGTGCTTTTTCTTCTTGTCCTCCTTCTGAGTTTCCAGGATCAGAACGTTCATCAAACATACGAATAACCCCATCCTCCCCTCCAGTGAACAAAAACTCACCTGATTGACTGCACTGCACAGAATAAGCCTGACCCAAATGGACCCTAAACCTTACCCTCAACCGCTTCCCACTCTCCACATCCCAAGTATAGACATCACTCCCGGAAGCGCTAAAAACCCTGGGACCCCTAACAACCAATGACCACACCCAATCCATATGCATCAACACCTTAACACATTCCATAGACTCTCTATCCCACACCCTAATGCTCATGTCCCAAGATCCACTATATATACTATGACCATCCAGCCCAAGGCAAATAACAGGCCCATTGTGTCCCCACAAGCAAATTTCACAGCTCTCCTTACAAATATCAAAAACATTATTCATTGAAATTCCCTCCAATGCAGCTCTCCAGCATCTTATAGATGAATCATCACCACCAACTACAAGAATACCCACATCTGCTTCAATGTCTCTGATTGTGCAATCAAGAGGTCTTGAACTCATAATTGGCAGAGCTTCCTCCAGGTTCCAAATTTTCACTATCCTATCATAGCCTCCTGTAATTATTAGATTAAGGCATGGGACTATGCACACGGTTCTGACTCCTCCTTCCATGTGACCATAGAGGGTGTCTATTCTGTAGCTCCCCATGAAAGCTCTGCTGCCGGTATGTCTGTCCATGTAGAGTTCTCTCCATGTTTTCTTTTGTGTGTGCGTAAAGTGGGGCAACTGCCATCTGTGGCAGTAAAAGTCCTTCCATGAGAGGCAATCCAATGAGAGCTTGAAGAATAGAGTACAAACACAGGATACTTGGGATAATTCTTTGGGACCTAGATGCTTAAAAATCTCAGAGATTATTACTGGGGGCAGATCCAGGAAATTGGAACATGGTTTTAGCATATTTTGATCTTCAGATTCCATAAAAACTAGTAAATTTGTAATAAATAATTTCATTATACATTCTCATTTGCATTGCCTAAAACGTAAAATTGTCAGCAATTAGTCTAAGCAACCATTCAATTGAGGCTTCATTCGAAGTAAGAAAAAAAAAAATGATTACGTACTGGAGGGTTTTAAGATTTAACTGGAAACTAAATGTAAAGCTGAGTACAGAAGTTTGTGGGAAAGTTGCATCAATACAAACAAAATTCTTGAGGATTGTGTTGATACACGAGGACTCGAAATGTATACGTGTGAAGAGATAATAATAATCTTCTCAAAATATATAATTATTAGCGGGGATTTTGCTATATGGCCTTTCAAGCACGCTGCTTTACGATAATTTGCTGCTCATAACTGCGAGACTACCTCAGTTGCATAGCAGGTGTTGGGCGCCAGACCCAGACGGTACAACCACACTATAGATAGGGGAGAGGGGCTCAAAGTAGGGCGGGAGTCTATATGGGAGATGGAAGTAGTCCCATGTGGGCCCCACAGTAGAGTTGATTAATAGACAAATGTAAATCAGTTTTCATCCATAAAGTCAACAAAAGTACACGAACTGTCAAAATTGTATTATAATCGAAGAATATTTGTCTCATACACAAATAGATATTTGCAGTCTTACATATCAACGAATATTCAAAGCACATATGACAACACAAACATACAAGCTATATTGCTTGTTATTGGCCCCTCGCTTTAAAATATGCACCCAAAATATAAAATTAGTATAACCCAAGCTCCCCTATAATGTCACCACTTGCATTACATCATAGCCAACTTTTGGACAGTTGGGATGCCACGAGAAGAATTACGAGCCAAGAATGTCCCATCACCACGAGAAGAATTACGAGCCAAGAATGTCCCATCACCAAATCCAATCCAGCTGAACCCCCATCCCGCTTGCCCACCAACACAACACTCAGACGAAAAGCAATCATTCATATGTGTCTCATCTATCAAATCGAACCTCTCTACTACTGGTTCCTCCTATTTTTGCCACCTGCAACCGCCAAAACAATGGTGTTAAAGCCACCAAAATCTCCTGTCAAGCAAACAAGGATTGCACGCCATTAATACATACAAACTCTGCAATTGAAGGCATCCGATGAAGAATTCAAATTTGAAAATAAAAAGACAGGAATTAAAGACTCCACACTAAACCAACATTGAACATATAAGGAGATTTTCAAATTCAAAAATGCATTACTCAATCTTTTGCAATTTCCATTTAACACGTCTCACTTTCATTTTCAGTTATACAATTTGCTCCAGAAATATGAAGAAAGTCCAAAGGCAGCAGCAACAACATCCTAAGAAGCTACAGGTATTCTACTGCTACAAATTATGGCTGCCTGTGAATGCAAATATGTTGTATGGGATGTCATTTTTTGTCACATTGACCTGTAACTCAATATCTGGGGTTTCAACTTACAGTTTATATGAATGTCAAGTCATTTTAATTCAAGTTCAAGGTTTGACTGGTTTTCCTTTCTCTATACTTGTTTGTGCACGACATTTACCCTACATTGTGCATTTCAATATATTGTGTTATTCCTAATCTTGTGTTATACATTGCACGACGTTTACTTTGCATTGTGCTTTTCATATTTGCTTCCTTATATGGAATATGAAATGAGTTTAATTGGTTTAAATGGTTTTTCATTACTATTAGACTTGTTCGATGAAATATGGAAAGGGTTTGACTAGTTTTCATCCATGCACTTGTATTCGTGTGTTCGTCATTGCACAAACTTTAACTTTGCAATTTGTTTTTTACATTTGTTTGTTGTTCCAAAATACGGAAATTGATACAATATATTTGCTTGTTACTAGGAAATATTCATAGGGCTTTAATGTTTATCATTTCGAGGGTTTATGCCATGCACTTGCATTTGTGTCTTCCTCATTGCACAGACTCCATGTTTGCAATTTGCTTATAATATTCTCAGGTTATTCCGAAATATGAAAATGGTATGACTGGTTTTCATTTCGAAGATATTTTGGCATGTTTATGTATTATTCTATTCTTCGATGTACAATAGTTATGTCTGTGAAATGTTTTTTTCATTTGATTGTTATTACCAAACATGGAAAAGGTTTCACTGGTTCAAAATTACAGGATTTTCTCTTTGACAATGCACAAACTTTAACTCTGTAATTTTCCTTTACTATTTGTTTGTTATTCCCAAATATGAAAATGGATTCACTTGTTTGCATTTTGAACTTATTCTGCCATGCAATTATATTATTTTGTTCTTATATATGTATTTGTCTTTCCATACATATATATACATATTATGCATGGAAGAACATAATAATACATAGGCATATTTCCATACTTATATATTTCTATACATATATATAGTATGACTGGTTTTCATTTCGAAGATATTCTACCATGCGATCGTATTATTTTGTTCTTCCATTCACAATAGTTTTGTCTGCGAAATGTAATTTTTATTTCATTGTTACTACCAAACATTATTATGGTTTCACTAGATCACAATTACAGGGTTTTCTCCCATGCACTTGTACTCCTCTCTTTGACAATGCACAAACTAACTCTGCAATTTTCCTTTAATATTTATTTGTTATTCCCAAATATGAAAATAGATTCACTTGTTTTCATTTCGAAGATATTCTGCCATGCAATTATATTATTTTGTTCCTATATATGTATTTCTATATATATATTGTGCATGGAAGAACAGAATAATATATATATCCTTACATATTCATATATATGTGTGTGTGTGTGTGTGTATATTTGTATATGTATATATATGTAATTGTTTATGTGATTGTTACTATGAAATTTGTTTTATATATTTATGTTTGGCTCTCCATGTTTCATTGTTTGGCTCTGCACTTAAGAAAGCTCCCTTTCTCTTTCAATTGAGGTTTTCTACCTCACTACGCCTATACCATTGTATTTCATTTTGACAATGTTTAACCAATGTTTGTTCATGTCTCACTAAACAGATCTGCTCTAAGTAATTTCAAATCAAATAATAAAATTGAACAAACTGTCAACATGCACAATAAAGCCAATTGCATTACAAACTGTTCATAAAAACCAAGCAAAATAAAGATAATAAAAACAAATTGTTCATGCACAATAAAGACAATTGCATTACAAACTGTTCATAAAAACCAGAGCATTGAATTGCAAAATGTCAAGATGTATATTAAATAAATGCAAACTGTTCATGCATCACTGTGACTTCAACATTGTTCATTTTTTTTTAACTGCTCCAAACATCTTTTTTAACATCCGCATGTGCAATCTAAAGGAAAACTGAGGTCGAAACCAAAAACCAAGACTGCAAAGACGTCGTCTCGTACACGGAAAGACACTGTAACAGTCCCTAATGTGCAACAACCGGTTGCAAAAGTAAACATGAATCCAGAACCTGTTGAGGTTGTCCAGGAGGTTGCTACACCACCAATCAGGTGGGCAAGAGCATCAAAGGAAAGGGAATGGTCATCAAAGGACATGGACAGGGCACTGGAGGTTGTTGAAACAAATGGGATGTCGACGAGAGCTGTTGTGAAGAAGTGGAAAATCCCAAGTACAACACTTAGCAATTGGTTAGGCGGCCTAAGCACTACTTCAAAGAAGGGTCCAGCAACAATCCCGATAGAAGAGGAGGAGGGTTTGATTGTGAAGTGGTGCACATATATGGTAGATATTGGCCACGGGCTTGAGATTGTTGCTCAGATATGCCAGACTAGACCCAACCCTTTCATAGAGGGGTTGCCTAGAAAATCATGGTGGACTGGATTCAAGAGGTGCCATCCAGAATTGACCTTGCGCACAACTGAAGGTCTTGACAAAGACAAGGCATTAAACCTTAGACCTAAAATAGTAGCTAAATTTTTTAGAACATTGACAACAGCATATGAAAGTACCCATACGGTCCTGACAGAATTTGGAACTATGATGGAACAGGCATTCAAGCTGGCAGAAATGGAACTATGAGGGTCTTGGCACAACGAGGCGGCAGGAATGTCTCCTACATTATTCCAAAAAGTAGAGAATGGATAACAATTCTATGTTGTGTTAATGTATTTGGCCAAACCATACCTGGTTTCTATCTATTCAAGGGCAATACAGAGATAGAGAATTACATTGTGATCAGTGAACCACACGCAACTATGGCAACCCAAGCACATGCTTGGATGACGAAGGAGCTTTTCTTTGACTGGCTAGAACATTTCCGTGTGTTGGTTCCTAGGGGTGTGTCACCTATTAATAGGCACCTGGTAATTTTTTATGGCCATGGAAGTCACGTTGCATTGTCAATTATCCAGGAGGTAAGGAGGTTAGGCATTGAACTCCTTACACTGCTTGCTCATACTTCTCACGTGCTACAACCTTTGGATGTTAGCTTTTTTGCACCATTCAAGCAATATTTCAAATCAGAATGAGCAGATTTTCTCTCTAGATTCCCCAATATTGATATTAGAAGGGCATAATTGGTAGAGTTAGGCAGCAAGGCACTGAGAAGAGCTATGACTCCAGCCAACATAAAAGTTGGCTTTAAAAGGATAGGGATATGGCCCCTCAATTTTGATGCACTCATGGGCGACATGCGTCCCAGCAAGACGTATGAGATTGTTGACACTGGCGATGCTTCTGTAGTGCAGGGCATCCTTAGTCTTTTGGGACTTGATGTTTCAATAAATGAACTTTCACAAACATTGCAGACTCCAACAGATACTCAAGTGCATGAAGGTGCAAAGCAACAACTTGAGGACATGGACAGCCAGCCTGCACAAGAAGACATGGAGAATTTCACATTCCCATCTCTAGCACCCACACCTCTAGAAGAAACAGTGCACTATTATGTAGATGGCAGCAATGAAATTCAAGGTACATCGGACCAGGTGGAGTTTACTGACTCCCAAGTCAATGAAACAATTCAAACCGAAAGTGGTTCTCGGATCAATAACTTCCTTAAGCTGCTAACTCACAGAGTGAATGGAAGAATGAGAAATTATGTTGGTGGTGCTCTTTGGGTGAGTCGGTAGTCTAAGTTGTTGACTACTGACAATTACATGGCTCTCATAATGGAGCAGGAATGAAGAAAAAAAGAACTGGAAGAATTAAAAATTAGAAAGAGGCAACAAACCGAGGACAAAAAGGCAACATGGATTATGGCCTTGGAGCAGAAGGAACAAAAGGAAATTGAAAAGGAAATTGAGCGCAAGGAAAGAGAGTAGTTGAAACAATTGCAAAGAAAGGAAAAAGAACAGAAGAAGGAGCAAGAGAGGATACAAAAAGAACAAGAGAAGAAGGAAAGGGAGATCGAGGTTGCCCATAGAGCATTGATGTGAGATAGACGCTTAAGTAGTCCTGCAACTCCCTTATCTGATAACCACGATTACTTTCGAGATATAACCAATAATAACATCCCTTTGTTTTCTATAGGAAATGTGTGTTTCAGTCCCACCTCATCTCAAGTTAGCTGCACTCAATTTCTAGTTGGCCAGACTTCTTCACCACTAACGCCTTCAAATGTAAGTTGCATGCAACTAACAAATGCAAATGCATTAGCAGGAGACGAGAACACATCTCCAGATTCATTCCTTGGAGCATTCGACTAAGTTTGGGAGGGACCAACTGAAACAATGCCTTATATCTATTGGAATTGTGTGTCTCAATCCCACTGGCCTAAACCTCTAAGAGAGAAATGTCTGTGTGACCGTTGAGAAGTTTGGTTGAATTGCATAAGTGTTACCTTCATGCATGTATCGTTGTACCACCAGGTGTTTGTAAGAGAGGAGCAGTAGCACGGTATACTGCCATACCGTGGGAGCCTTCTAGCCGAGGTGCGGTGTATACTGCCATACCGCAAAAGCCTATCAACTGTCTAGCGATAGCGCGGTTACTGCCATCCTGCGGAAGCCTTCTAGTTGTCTAGTGGTAGTGTGGTGTCACCGCTGACCCGTGGCTGTGTTGGAGACTGTTGGCGGTAGTGCGGTGTTACTGCCACCCCGTGGTTGTGTTGGAGACCTCCTATGGTGGTGCGGTGTATTCACCGCCACACCGCGATAGGACTTGGAGGAGCCTGCGGTGGTGTGGTATAGTCACTGCCACACCACAAGGGTGTTGTGTCTTAGATGTGGCAGGGCAGTGGGCATTTGGATTTATTTGGCTGGATGGAGGACGCTGATTGGCTGACCGCCAATGTGGTTGATGTTCATTGGAGGATCATGAATGAGTTGGAGAAGTCTATTCAATGTCCAAGACCAATTGAGGGTTGGTCCAACAGAAAGAAAATGAACTGATCTACAGAGGAAGTTGAATTGTTTCCTGTCGGTAGAGAACGAATGGTATAAACATTGAACGTTTTGCAATAAGATAATGAGAGGAAGATCTAGGCAAGGTTATGCTACCGAAATATCTCCTGATAGAATGTCTTGATTGATCTTTCATTGTTAATCTACACTGTGTAATGTGTGAGAGTATTGTAACAGTGTGAAGGTAATAATAGACTGAGGTTGATCAGGGAAATGTAAAAAAGGGGAGAAAGGGAAATAGAACAGAGTTGCTGCCGGTTTGTCTCCAGAATGAAACATGATGTAATCTTTGTAAAGGCTTAGTGCTTGAATTTTATATGTAACTGTTCTATTACATGAATAATACAATGGTGATCTGGGCTTTTGGAGTGTGGGGTTTTTTACCCGAAAGGGTTTTTCCCACATAAATATGTATGTTCTATCTCATCTTTCATGTTTCATGTTTCTTGGTTAGAATATGTTAATGTTTGTTGTTGAAACTGGATTTGCATGAGTTTCTCTCAGAAGGGTTAATGTGGGAAATGCATTGTGTTTGATTTTGCTTTGTGGCATAGTTGTACATGTCTTTGACACAATTTAATGAAATTAAAATTTACCAAAGGCACTACTGTTCTTGGAGGCTTCTTTGAGATGATCAAAATTTCCCAACAATATCTTGGTTTTTTTTTTTGGGTTGTAGTTGGGGATGCCATTTTCATTGTGTTGCATCTGTTTATAAATGTGAACTAAATTTGTTTATTATTTTGAACTAAATCTGTTTATTAATGTGATATGAGTACCCTTGTTGACTTTGTGGGTGAAAACTGTTTTACAATTGCATATTAAGGCGCTCTAGTGTCGGGCCCATTGATGACTATGTCAATACCTTTTTTATGGTTGTCTTATAATCTACATTTCAGAAAATATATTGTATGTATATATTTTGTTTCAATTTTGTTTACCACAATTGCTATGTTTATAATATCTATTTTACATTTGTGAAAATATATTATATGCAAATATGCAAATAATTTGTTTCAATTTTGTTTACAACAATTTCTATGTTTATAATATCTATTCTACATTTGTGAAAAAATATTCAATGTTGATAATTTTATACAACATTTCATACAATACAGTCTATGTTGATAATTTAACATTTGAAATTACATGTGAACACATTTCATATAGTCATTAAAAAGGTCTACTAGACATGTCTAAAATCCACAACACTTCATAATGAAATAGTTGATGTAATCTATCCTTTTGTATATCAGTAGCTCAATTGAAATTTACTTTTAGGCTATACCACTACAAAAGATAATATGTATGTATGTCTTATCTCAAGTTTATTTGTTTCGGCACATTACAGTTCACTCTTGTTTTGTGAATGGTAGAGATGGATGTGACCTATTTGACCTATACGATTCTAGCTATCCCCTATTATTATGTTCATCATTGCATAAACTTTAAATCTGCAATTAGGTTATAGCATTTGTTTGTTATCCCCAAATATGAAAATGGTTTGACTGGTTTTCATTTCGAGGATATATGTAGTGCTTATATGTGCATAAGGATGTACATATGTATCTATGTGCATATGTATTTAGATGTATGTCTATGTCAATGAATATGTACCTATATATCTATGTGCATACGAATGCACATGTATGTATATGTCAATATGTATGTACATATATATAAATGTGTATGTACATGTATATATATATGTATGTACATATATATCAATGTGTATCTACATGTATATATATATGTATCTACATATATATCAAAGTGTATCTACATGTATATATAGTACAATGCAATTGAACAATCAAATTGAACTATGTATATATATCAATGTGTATCCACATGTATGTATATGTATCTGCATTCCAATTGAACAATGCAATTGAACAATCAAATTGAACAATGTATATATATGTATCTACATATATATCAATTATGTGTATCTACATGTGTATATATGTATCTACATATATGTCAATGTGTATCTACATATTTATGAATGCGTATCTACATGTATATATATGTATCTATACACACACACACACACACATATGCATCTACACATATGTATATGCATGAAGAGAACCCTATATTTCCTTGATGGAGCACATTGTCGATGCACTTGGAACAGAAGAGAACCTTCGATCTATGGACAATCAAATAAACACTTTAAATATTATGTTCAAAATCAGCAACAAAATAAATAATAACATTCAACTTAAGTAACACAACGCACCCATAACAAAACAAATAAGTGAAAAGAAGAAAGAAAAGGGAATGACAGGAGACAATGGTGCAGCTTTAGTGAAGTTAAAAACCTCACCTCTATGAATTGGAGATGGCCAATTGTATGGTGAATTTCTCCAACTGAATCCTGTAAACATATATGAAAGTAGTCATTAATAAGAAAAGTGTAGTAAGGAAAGTGTTTTAACTTACAATAAGAATGTATAGTATCCTTTTGTGTTTACCTTTGACATGAAATTCACCATCACAAAGCCAATAATGAATTTTAATTGTGCACCATCAAATAAGATTGAACAAGACAAAAATTTACAACAAGTGTCAATCGAATATACCAACATGTCTAAAAGAATGAAACGAATAGCTCCTAATGAATATACATGATATATATGACATTCAAATTGAAAAATAAAAATGAACAATTCAATTGAACATTGCAACTGAACAATGAGACTAAACATTCCAATTGAACAATGCAATTGAACAATAAAATTGAACATTCCAATTGATCAATTGAATAGAACAATCCATTTGAACAAGCCAATAGAACAATGCAATATAACAATGACTTTAAACAATGCAATTGAACAATTTAATTGAACAATCCAATTGATCAATCAAAATGAACAATAAAATAGAACATTTCAATTGATCAATCCAATAGAACAATCCATTTGAACAATCCAATAGAACAATGCAATAAAACAATAACTTTTAACAATCAAATTAAGCAATACAATTGATCAATCAAATTAAACAATGCAATTGAAAAATCAAATTGAGCAATGCAATTGAACAATCCAATTGAACATCTATACATGAGTTATACATATATACCAACATGATAGTGTGTAACAATCACAATCTATGGAACTAAAATGCATTGACATCCATAAATAGTGCAAGTTGAAACCCCAAATACTGAGTTACAGGGTGGTGGGTGACAAACATTGACAATGCATATAACTGATATATATTCCCTGGCATATAGAATTAAAAAAAAAGCCCTAAAATTGAACTGAAATGTCTTGACATTCATAAATAGTGTAAGTTAAAACCCCAGATATTGAGTTACAGTTTATTGTGAGAAACGTTGACATCACATACAACATATTTGCATTCCATGGCTTAAAGAGTATAAATGAAAAACCCAATGTGAACATCATTGTGAAACCCCATATATTTATAGATTCGTGGAAAACATATGCATATCATACAAGAGATTGGAATTTATATATATGTATGTATGCATGTATGTATGCATGTATGTATGTATGTATGTATAGACAACAATGCATATCTATATATATGTATGTATATTTATATATATACATACATATATAAATATATATGAATACATACATACATACACACATTATATATATATACACATAAATATATATATATATATATATTTATATATATATGTATATGAATACATAGATACATTATATATATATGTGTGTGTGTGTATGAATACATACATACATGCATGCATACATTCATACATACATACACATTATATATGTATGTATGTATGTATGTATTCATATATATGTATGTGTGTGTGTGTGTTAGTTTTAATATATATATAAGCACTGGTAGAGGCCTAGTGAGGTAAAAAAGCTCACCTGAAAGAGAAAGGGAGCTTTTGAGAGTGCAGAGCCGAACAATGAAGTATGCAAAGCTGAACAATGAGTCGGTTGAGTGTAGACAAAAAGAAAACCATTCAAACCCTCCCCACATTTCATTGAAGGAAATCTTTCTCAAAGACAAAAGTTCACAACGAATTTTTTTGCAAAAACAAGTGCATGGCAGAATACCGTCGTATTCAAAGACAGTGGTACAAGTTGAGTGAAAGAGAAAGGGAGCTCTCGACAGTGCAAAGCTAAACAAAGAAGCGTGAAGAGCTGAATAATGAAGTGTGGAGAGTTGAACCAATTTCGGTGCCAAACAAAAGGAACAGTCGAGAATGTTTGCAAACAAAAGGAATGAGAGTGAGCGAGATATGCAAAAATGTGGAGTATTGAATGAACCTTGATCTCTGATTAACATGCCCGACAGTGTGAGTAAATACAAAGGGATGCATAACAAAAGTTGGTCAGTGGAGGAAACAAAGGAGGCAACGAGTGTTTAAGGCTCTAAACTGTTCGTTCAAGGTGGTGAGGTTGTCGTGGACATGCAGTTGTCCGATCCAATGTACGTAGATGTGTATGCTGATTAAGGAGACAGATGGGCTCCACTTTCGGGCGGAGGGAAAAATGGCCCTGATTTGGACATGTCAGAATAAATAGTGCTTGACAGGTGGTAGGGTGATCAATTTTTTTTAAAAAAAAAATTGGGCCCAATGCACAAGTGGCAGGGTGACGTGGTGGACAAATTTTTAAATTTTTTTGGTCCACGTGGACCTCTAAAGTTGACCCGCCCTACTTTTGGCCCCTCTCCCCTATATTTTAGCTTTATTGAACCCCTCCCCACTTCTCTATAATGGGGGGTTGGGGTTTTCCTTCTATCTCACCCCAAAATCTTTTTTGACCTTATCTCTTTCTCCTGAACACGGTTATTCTCCCTACAAAAATACATGTCAGAGGCATCGTAACATATAAAATGGTGAGGTTGGACTGTGGCAGATATGATAGGTCCAAGATTAAGCCTATCTAGTAGGAGGTTGTCATGACACTGATGCATTATTTCACCCTAGATGGCAAGTATTCGGGCTTGTATGGTCATCACTTTGTGATGCTCAATCATTTTCATCATGGTAAGCTCATTTCTTTCCCTTTCTATTTGTTGCTTTCATTGGAAGAGGGGATTGCAAATTGTAGAAAGAATCTGAGAAACCCTTTCTTACATGAGGGTTTAATGTTGCTTATCGTTGATCACATTAAGGCTAACTGTGTTGTTGAAGCTCCTCGTCCTCTTGATTCAAAAAAGAAGGGGAGAGGGAAATGCCAGGTTGAGGAGGTGGTTGAGAGTGAGGGGACAAAAATTGAGTCTGAGGTGTGGTCGAATGGGTACCACACTGACTTAGACTACACTCCCTCCTCTGGTGGGAAGAAACCCTCTACTAGTAACGAAAAATCCTCCAACCTGTGTGTAAAGTGCAAAATTCAGGAGGTTTGTGGTGAAGAAGCTGAGGAGGGAAACAATAGTAGAAAGAAGGCTAAGATTCAGGGGTAGGTGTGCTCTAAGGATGTGGTGGAAAAGCTTCTGGAGGTCTTAGGGGTTAACCAAGTTAGTGAGGTGGCAAATTTTTGGAATGTGGACCTGGGTTATGGTGTTGGTGGAGGGACCCCTGATGCTGGAAAGGTGAATAATGTGGTGGATGTGTACGAGTCTATTCATGCATCGGCTTCTAAAGATAAGGGTAAGTCCAAAGTTAATTTCCCTGATGGTTTTCAAGATGATGAACCCCTCGTGAGCTCCTATTAGGGGAGAGGTTTATTTTGGGTGCCATGGACTACTCGCAAGCCTCGAGTCTGGTTAAGGAAGGGGTTGATATTTCTTTCAATCTGCTTATGTGGTTGGTTCATAAGGTTCAGGACCTCCATAACAAACATGACACAATTTCCCACTGCAATATCTCTACGCTTATAAGTCTTAAGGAGAAGGATTCCATTTTCAGACTGGCCAATTCTATGAATTCTAGTGTAGTCCTTTTGGTGGATGAGATGGCCAATTTGAAGAGAGACTATGGCCCCAGGTTGTCTTTGTTGGAAAAGAACTATTGGCTGATGCGCAAAGATCTGGACATGATCATCAATCTCAACAAGGAGAAATTGGAATCCTTGGCTGAAGGGCTTGTGTTCTGGAATGAGAAGGTGACATAATGGATTGGTAGATCTTTGCTCAGTGATTCAGCAAACAAGGAGATGGGGGAGAATGTTGATAAGGAGCTGCAGACCGCAGACTTGGGCACGAGGCCGAGTGTTCGCACTCAGAGCAAAACCAAAAAGTGCAAAACAGTGCCAAGGAAGGACGTGGAGGAGGTCATGGAAATGCATGACAGGATTAATTCTAAGGAGGTGGAAGCAAGTAGAATGCTTAAGGAACTTCTCTAATGGCTACTTGTTATGTTCTTTTTTGTTTGGCGTTGTTGCTTTGTGCTTTTTGTTTTAAGTTGGTCGGTTGTTGATGTTTTTGTAATCAATTTGTTTTGGTGTTTTGGGTGGGCAGCCTATTGCTTTATCTTTGCTAACCTTTCTCTTTTTTTGTACAGGGTTTTAGGGGCTCTTCAAAACCTATTTATCATTAATCAAAAACATACAAA
The DNA here is from genome assembly GCA_007258455.2 of Sequoia sempervirens. NCBI lineage: Eukaryota > Viridiplantae > Streptophyta > Pinopsida > Cupressales > Cupressaceae > Sequoia > Sequoia sempervirens. The sequence goes on along the minus strand of VDFB02069660.1, from coordinate 71,926 downwards.
AATGCATGATAATATATATAACATGATAGAACTCGATAGTTGTAGGGCCTGCCAAGACAGGGGATAAAATGATGAATTTGTTGATTGGAAAGAAATGTTTTGATGATGAAAACATCAAGTAAATGGTGTCGTTAGCAAGTCTTTACTACGCTTTGTTTGTATTTCATCAATATTGTGGGTGAGAGTTTTATTTCCATAAAAGTTTTTGGTGTCTATATATTGTATTTTGTGTTGTCTTCCGCGACAATCCATTGCTTTATGGTGTAGACTGTGCAGAGTCTGCAAGAGTTGCAAGGTGACGTAAGTAAATTTGTGATCTAAATTCTAATAATTTTTTTAATTTTATAAGATAGTGTTTAAAAATGAAATTGCACAAATTAATGGTAAGTTGGAAAACACTATATGTTGTGAATTTTTGCATTCTATTTGTTTAAAGGTAAAGGGTGGAAATTGTGGAGAGGAGTTGTAGGTGGGGGATACATCAAACAAACGAAATTGAGGTGAGGGGTGAGTTACCAATTGGGTTGTTAGGTGTACAGGTTTTTAAAAAATGATGTGGGTTGTAGGTTGCAAACACTCGGTGTTATGAAACTTGCAATTTTATAGACAGTAAGAAAAGTTGTTATTTAGATAGTAAGAATGTAATAAAAATCAATAGGAGGTAGCTTCTAGACACTCAATTTTGTAGACATTCCCTAATATAAAAAAATGGCAAGCTACAAAACACACTGTCTTTTAATTTGCAACTGAGAACAATCCCAACCCCTATGGTTTTGCTTTATCTATATAGAGGTATGTAATATGAATAGAAACAAAATGAGTAATGTTGGTATCGAGAAAAAATAAAAAACTTATCCTTGGTTGAGGATTCCCTATCAAATGCAAGTTACAAAACATGCCATGTTTTGAAAGTTGCAATTTCTCATTTTGAACACATAGTTGTTAAATGGTGTTGTTATTTGAAATGTATACGCATATGTATAGTTATGGATGTCTTATAACAAATAGGAGATTTAGAAACATGTTGTTTGTTATTACTTGCACTTTATATAATGGGGAAACCTTCACAGTAACACTGTGCAAAATACACTGTGTATTTCAAGTGGCAGTTCACAACGATGTCGACCCTTGTGGTTATCATGCGTGTATATCCAAGTATGTAATTCAAATAGGAAAAACACTATTAATTATAGTATTGGAAAAATACAATCCACTTATCCTCGGTTGAGGATGTAAAACACAGTGTGTTTTGGGAACCTTGTGAAATTTAGGTTACAAAACACATCAAGTTTTGAAACCTATAATTTCTCATACCTAACAAACAGTTGTCAAATGTTGTTGTCATTTGAAATGTAGACAAAACATACCTATAGTTATGGATGTATTATAACATAAAGGACCTTTCCAAACATGCTATTGTTGTTAACATGCTCTTTATAGAATGGGGCAACCTTCATAGTACACACTGTGTGTTTCAAGTTGTAGTTCACAACGATGCCAACCCCTATGGTTATCATTCGTGTATATCCACGTCTGCAATTCAAATAGTAAAAACACCGTTAATTATAGTATTGGAAACATACAATACACTTATGCTCAGTTAAGGATGCAAACCACGGTGTGTTTTGGAAACCTTGTCAAATGTAGGTTACAAAACACGCCATGTTTTGAAACCTGCACCTAACACATAGTTGCCAAATGTTGTTGTCATTTTAAATGCAAACAAGACATACCTATAGTTATGAATTTATTATAACAAACAGGACCTTTCCAAACATGCCCTCATTGTTAGCATGCACTTTATAGAATGGGGCAACCTTCACAATACACATTATGCAAAACACACTACGTGTTTCAAGCTGCAGTTCACAATGATGCCAACCCCTACGGTTATCATTCGTGTATATCCACATCTGCAATTCAAATAGAAAAAATGCCAATAATTCTAGTATTGGGGTATATGCAGAAAGATGTGACACTAAAAAAGGTGTCACTTTAACTTTTATGCTCGAAATAAGCATTTGGTGAGCACCAAATTTGGCACTTGCCAAATGGTTTGGATGACAAAGCCTGACCAAACCAAGTTTGGTGAGTGCCAAATTTGACACTCGCCAAATATGAAACCTGTTATAAAAACAAAAAAAACAAATTCCTTTTTTTTTTTTGTTCAACTCGCGACCCCTACGGTTTTTTGCTCCTCAACCCACATTAGCCAAAATATATTACCATTTTTTCACTTGGAGGTTGTGAAATCTTCATCAAGATGTTGCCAAGACATCGAGGAGGTCAAAGAGGTAAGTATCTCTGCTTTTTTAATTTTAAATTTTGATTAAATTGTAGATGGAATTAAGTTTTTTAATTAAAAATTGTTTTAATTTCCAAGAAATGATATTTCACCCCAAATGTTGAAAATGATCCATCACCTCCTCATGAAGACCCTCTTGAACAAGAACCACATCAAACACCTCTATCAATTCCTAGACATCCCTTAGGAACACAAGAAAACATACTAGGGCAAATAGAAGATAATAAAAAACAACTTGAGGGATTGATTACAAGGCTAAAAGATATTGTTGCAACAAACCCTCATAAGAGAGCCCTTGTTGAATCCCTGCAATCTATCATATCTCATGTAGGATCAGTGAGTGTACAATTTAATTTTTGGTCCAATAAGAGGGAAGAACTAAAACAACTTTATGCAAACAAACTTCCGTATGAGCAAGTAAAAAAACTAAAATTAACAAATCCTACTTGTGTGCCCTCTTCACTGACCCATGGACCAATCAACCCTTAGCAACTAGATGCAAGAGGTTCCCCATCCATTGGTGCCACCATGAAGGGATAAAGAATAATTTTTGGGATAGGTGGTGGATGGTTTTTGACCAGCCTCCATGCAATAATTATGAGGTGGCACAATAATTTTTTAGGAAACTCTATTGTCAGTTTATCCTCAATGAGATTCCAAACTAGTTTGACTTTCTAGATTTCCAAGGTAGAGGTGGGCGCTTCACACATGACAGAGTGGGGACACAATGTAACCCAGAATTGGCATTGAGACCCTTGGCTAGACTTGTGGCAGAGCATGTGATTGTTCCTTCCATTGTGAAGGACAGTGTCAAGGTGAACACCTTAGACTCAATTACCTCACTCACTTAGATCCTTATACAGTATGTGAGGCCTCTAGTACAGGGTGATGTGGGCGAGTCTTCTAGGCCTTGAGTTCTAGTCCATTTTTTTCAATCTTGCAGCACTGTTTGCACTTATGATCTTGAGAGTAGTTAGCATGCAACCACGCAAGATACATCAACTACATTGGGGATGGTTATGACAAAATCTTTGTTGAATGAAACATTCAACATTGATACTCAAGTAAATTTCAGCAAGTTCATTTAATTATGTTTATTAAATTTTATTCTAAAATTTAATAATAACTAAATTAGTAGAATGATTATGATGAAAATTCGAGGTCAGAGTGTTCATGCTACTTGTAGCATTCCCCCAGACCCCTATTTCATGACATCGTCAAGTCCATGGGTATGTAAACAGTAAAGAAATATAATAATTACATGTGAATAGTTGAACCTTATATGAATGGTTTTCTCATAAGTCACTTTCAATGTTGAATAGTTTGATGTTGGACCTTTGACATCGGCATCGACATCAACACCCCACACTTGTTGTCATTGACAAACTTTCAAATAGATTTGAATATAAGATTAACAAAATCAAATTTTATGTAATGATAATCTAAATATAAATAAAAAATGGAAATGTAAGTTGAATGGGTTCACCAAAATGTAGGATAAAAAAATGCACTTTTCTTTATTTAAATAGGTGTTTAATTAAGTCAAATAAAGAAATTTAAGCATATTTAAAGACATTTAAACATATTTGAAATAACTATTTTTATTTATTAGAACACACTAAGTTGAAATTGTCAAATAAATAAAACTTGAGACTTTGGAAATGAAAACACAACATTTCAAATTAGGATAATTTGATAAATAATAGAGAAAATGAGAGTCAAGATACTTTGGTAAGAAATAGTTAACGTGCTACAAATGGATAGAATACTTTTATGGAAACTTAAATCCAAATTTTAAGAAATTATAATGAAAGGACAAGTATGCAACCTAAGTTTACACCCAAGGGTGTCCCCTAGTCTTAAAGTTGTAGCTTTGTCCTATGTGTCATAGACTTGATAGTTTATTGGTCTACTTCTCTATATTGACACACATTAAGACAAAGAGAAGATGATATAATAAAACAAAAAAAATGTGTCAAAAATGAATGCAAAGACACTAAAAGCATAAGAAAATATAAAATGGGCTATGCAAACTACTAGGAAGATCTCATTCAAATTTTGAGTGAAACAAAGTTAAGGCCAAGGTTGTAAGGCTAGATTACACCCTAGGGGTAGCCTAGTCCTCTCCTAGTGCCCTAGGATATGGCCTAGTCTTGGGGGGAAACTTTTCTAGTATTTTTAAATAACCCCAAAATAATGAGGAGCTTCATATCATCATTTCCAACATGCTTTCTTCTTGGCCCTCTAGGTGATTATTTCATAAAAAATCATATTTCACCTGCAAACACCAAGTCTATAGAAGAAAACCTATAAAGCAAAAGGATTAAAAGGGAGTCTATCTCAATCAATCCCATATTGATGTTTCAATAATCAATCCACTTGGCTAATGGTAATGATAAAGTACCAAAATGAAGACTTGTACTAAGAAATCTTACTAATTAGAAGCATAGGTAAAGGATACCTAGGAAGAAATGGTAGAATGAAACAAAGGAAGCAAGATGAACAAGGGGAAGATGGGGAGATAGAAAAAGGAAAATGAAGATAAATTCAAACAAAGAAGGCATGGTTAGAAATAAGATTGAGGTGAGAGTAATAAAATAGTAGCTTAGGGAAAGTAGAATGGATTTGAAAAGAAGTTAAAAAGAAAACATATAGTGTTAAGGATAAAGAATTGGGAGATGGAAAAGGAGACTAAACTAAAAAAGGGCTATATGGGTCTAAGAATGGCTAACATGGGAGATGGGAAACAACAATTTATAAGAGGGTTGATGATATCAAACAAGAAAATGAAAGCTATTGAAGAAAATGGCTTAGAAAGAGGTAAGGAGGAGGGTGGGAGATAGAAAAGGAAGATAAAATGGATGGAGAGGGATGAGGGGGGACCAAGAGAATGGAAATGCAAACTAGAGGAAGAATGGAGTGAAAACATAGTATAGCTAGCAAGAAACCTATCTCATATAATACATAACCATTAATATAATCACCTATCACAAATAGATTAATTGTAGAGAATGTCCTAGAGCTCCAAAATACCATTGTAAACTTTGGGATGAAAGCTAACACTCTATTGCAGTATAATAAACACTAATATTCCATCATTTATTCAAGAAAAATGGCTCTAAAGTAGCAAACAAATGGAAAGTTTACAAATCTTATGTTGAAATGTGGGAAAGTGAGGTTTATTTATAGATTTTCATGAGAGCCTAAAAATGTAGTTAACACTAAGCATCTTAATTGAATGTATCACATTTCATTTTGTTAGTGATTGGATGAAATGACTAGGCCATCCACCATTCACTTGAGGTTGCACACTATTCCTAAAACCTAAGGAAGCCCAATTTTCAATGATAAATTAAGGGAAAAGTTGGTCATCTAAAAGTGATGATTAGGCATTAAGGTTAGCTGTAGGATGTGAGATTTTAGGATCCAAAATAGATCATTTGCATATTGGTTGGGAGATAGGAATACATTAAATATTTTGGTCAAGCAGGTAAAGAGGTGAATTAGTGATTAGAAAGAAAGCATAAGGGAACATGAAGAAGGGAAAAACACCTAGAATGAAGAAGAAAAGGGATCAACATATTAAATGACAAGGGACGAGGATGTGCTAAGAAAGTGGAAAAATGACAGCATGGGAAGAATGTGACAAGGCTTGGGGAAAAGAAAAAAAAGCTAAAAAAAGGTTAAAAACACTCAAACAAGAAATAAGTCAAAATGAGTGCAAAACAAATTAAAATGAATTGCAGAGTACATAATTTTTGTTATTACACTTTCTTGCATGCAAGAGTAACTCTCACCATTTGACTAGTCAACCAATTAAACTAGGTGCTCCATTTGAAATATGTAACTCCTCTTTCAAGATGCTCCTATACATTGCTTGGAATAGAAGTCCAAGATATTTTTCCTAGTTCACTATGTAATCCCCATATCAATGCTCTCTTACACCCATCATAATACAAATATCAAGGCATGGTGTCTCTTACAAGGAATGTTGAGATTTCTCCCAAATATAACACCCCATTCCATGAAAGGTCAACAATTGAACACAATACAAATTATTAAATATTACAGTGTTCCTAGGATTTGTAAGGTATACAACACCTAATCCTAAAAAAAATCATTAACAATTGGACCCTAAAGTGAGGCAAAAAATGTCCAAATAGGACATGGCTTCTTTCAAAAACTCATGTTGCTCCACCAAGGTATTAAAATAATCATCCACACAATTCCCATTGATAAGTTGTTGAGAAGGGGAATGGAGGTGCCCTTAATTAGGTTGAGCAAGGCTTTGTGAGCTAGAAGATATTCAAAGACTTCAATTGCAAGAACATACAAAGGAGCAAGAGAGCAACCTTGCTTAATGGAGTAGAAGAGGATGAAACTTTCAAAGGCCATACCCTTAATGGAAAGACAAGTTAAAGCATTATAAAAGAGAGTTTGAATTTCTTGTAGAAAAAATATGTCAAACCCCAAGGCTTTAAGTATGACCATATAAGGGGCGGGGGGCTTGGCTCAATTGGCTAAAGCATCATGTTGTAGGCAAGAGATCACGAGGTCCACTATCCCCTTGTCCCCATGGTACTAGAGGGTGTGTTGCACAAGCATCATTGGTCATGTGAAAAATGTTACTAGGCGCATTGTAGTTATAGGGGGGCTACCTGATTCCTATAATCTAAATAAAGTATGACCTATCTTGCAAGAACTCTTTGACCAATTCAATCCCTTCCTAAACAACACTGATGTTATAAAAATGTAGTGTCTTTTAATAAAGCCAATGTACTCAAGGCTCACAATATAAGGCAAAAGATAACAATGTGAAGAGGCAATGCTTTGGAAATAATTTTATAAGAGACATTTAACAAGGTGATGGGCCCAATTGAAGATAATCTTAGGATCCCCAAATTTGGGAATAAACTTGATGGTTTTGTAGTTGATAATCAACCCTAGTTAATGGTTGTAACTTCCTTATACACCTAGAGAAAATTAGGTCTCATGAAGTACCAAGTGGCCTTATAAAACTTGCAAGGAAAACCATCAAGGCTCAACACCTTATCATTTGCCATCTATGTAAGAGTGTCATAGAGCTCCTTTAAAGTGGGTTGAGAATTATAGGTATTTGAGTTGTAGAGCTAGGTTTAGTGGAAACAAGCTACCTCCAAACATTGTTGAAGCACATGATGTCATTCCAACATGTCTTCTTATGCCTAAACAACCAACTTGTAATGCTCCAAGAAAGCTTGGGAGATCTCAAGGAACATAGAGAGCCTCCCATGAATGGTATTAACTACTTTGATTTGAGACCAATCTTGTATGACATTAATTTTTGAAAAAATATTAGGTGGTTTTACACCCACCTTGAGCCAAAATAGGTGAGCTCATATTTGAGCACCCTTGGCTTAATGGTTATTGGAAATATTAAGGTTGTGCCTAAGTTGGACCATCCATGTTTGAAGTTGTGTTGAAAGGGTCCTCAAGTTCATTGGCAATGTGGGAAGACTCCACAAAAACAATAGTTTTCTCTCTTCCAAACCCAAGCAACCTACTTGCCCAACCATTGTAGGAAGGTGGCAAAGCTAGCAATCATTGAGTTCCATCACTAAATCCCATTGGCAGCCACTGAACAACATGGCTTCAAATTCCAAACCTATACAATGAGGTGGACTATCCCTTAATGATTAGGGATTGATGTGCTCATGAATAACTTTTTTCAAAGGCACATTATCCCATACAACCTTAAAAGTGATGGGATTATGGTTAGAGAGAATGATCTTAGCGTGAACTATCATTGACTATCATCATGGTTGACAAGGTGGAACATGTGTTATTCAAAGATCATAACATGATCAAGGTGTTTAAGCACAATGTTTTCTTTAGCCTACAAATTAGACCAAGTATACCACATCCAACATGACAAGTTGTGACTGAATTGTTCATTCTAACACTCCCAAATGGCTTTTAAAATAGAACCAAGCCTCACATTGTCACATGCACCAATGCATAAGCAACATGTCAAACTTTATCCTCGGGCATCTCCACCATATTAAAGCCACCACAAAACAAGTTGGAGAATGATAAGTAACCAACCATACCATAGCACCACTCTTTTTGAACCATCATTAAGGGTGTAGATATTGACAATGCCTATAAGATGACCGTCAATGTCAAGTATAACCCACACAATAGGATGGTTGAGCTCTTCTCCGAAGGCAATAATGGAAGAATTTAAACTTGGAGAACTAACATGAAAACACCACCATGTACATCCTCATGCAAGGTGGTGAAAATCTTAACATGAATTAACATGAATTAACATGAATTAGCATGAGGGTAGATTGACCTTAAGACAACTTGAAGCGAAAATCTTACTTTAATTTTCTATAAACAAATAATATTTAATGGACCATATTTTTGACAAGCAACCCAAATAGAAGATTTGTGGGATGCTTTGAAAAGGCCATCAATGTTTTGTAATGTCAAAAATTGCATACCCTTGCAATTTCATGTTGTATTTTGCATTCACTTTGGTGTGTTAGTTTGCATTATCCATATACCAATATGTTAGAATTATTTTGATGTACTTTTATAAATCCTTGTATTGTTCCTAGCTTGTTGAGCCTTTGTTTGGTCCGAATTGTCTAGATGTGAGTGGTATGCATAGATGTATGCACCATGCACTAGCATCCCATGACAATTTGCACTTCCAATGGCCATTTTGGACATTTCATCTCTTTACCAAGTTCAACCTGTAGAAGGTAATTGTTCTAAGAAAAATCCAAATAGGTACTCCTTTTGGATCCTCTCTAAACTCAATTTTGAGAATCTACATATCTAAATGGATACACAATCTTGACACACACAAGCTATCTCTCTCAAAACTTTATCAACAAAAACTAGTTATCTCCATTGTGGATTCTTGAAGCTTTTACCAATATTATTCACATGTTAAGGCTCTCATTTCTTTTGTTATATTTGTAGAGATTTGGAAGCATTTTTTGTAGGCCAGGTTCATTTGTCTTTACTACTTCAAGTATTGAACGCGATTTTATTCGTGTATGCTCCTATCGACTCTCCTTGTTTTAGTTCTTCCATTGTTGCTTCCTAGGTGCTAACAACTTTGGTATCTTGGATCATTTTCATATTATTATTGTTATTGTTGTGTTGCATTTCATTTAGCATAACATTTATCATTTTCATTTTCAAAACAACTATGAAAACAAGGTTGTTGTGGAGGGTCAAAAGACCAATATAGGGATTTGACTAAGGTAAATCCCCAAACATCCACAAAACAATTTTCTTTCCTTTTTTGTGTTACAAGTTTGCATTGAAGAAGAGCTATTGAGTTCACAATCTATTTGGTATTATCCTCTTCCCGTACCTCTTCCTCATTTTGTGAATTTTACATTAGAATAATTTACTTTATTGTCAATTATCATCCTAGTCATTGTCATTTTTGTTGTACATTCGGATTTTTCTTTGTTGTACGTACAGGTGACAATTTTTGAGAAAGAATTGTGTTTGGACAATTTTCTACCTATACAAGATGATAGCATGTTGTGTTGTAGTCCACACAAAGCCCATGCATCCATGGCAAATAATTTCAATTTTTGGGTCTAGGTTTCTCAATCTTGCATTTTTTGTTTTTGTATTCAATTTGTAATTTGCATTTCTCAAATTGCTATAATTAGCAATAGTTTGTTTTTTAAAGTGTTTTAGTTCAATTTCATAAGCATATTTCTATTTTAAAACTAAAACATTTAAAATATCAATTGTAAATTAGAGTTAACCAAAACCTTGGCTAGTTAACCCTAGCGTGATGATTCAAAATCATTCTGAAATAAAGCTTTTCTTTCTTTAGTAGAGTTGAATTTCCTTCACTACATGTTCCACATGGAGGGATCATCTAACTTGTCATTATCATCACCTATTAACTGCAACAAATTGGTTAGCTAACCAATGATGATTTGGCAAGATAATCTTTGAGTGAAATAGAACAATGTCTGACATTATATTCTCCACTCAACAAATCCTCGTCATTAGATAGGCTACAAAAGCACCTAGAGGATTGAGCACTCATAAGAGATGTCTCAATGGCCACAACCACTGATTGTGAAGATGGGCTGATAGTTAGGCTCTTAGCCTTGACAACATTGTTTTTTATTGTGGGAATGACATTGCCCTTCCAAACAAACTAGGTTTTGGGTGGTGGTTCATTGGGTTTGGGTCTTCTTAACCACTACTAGGATTTTAATACCAATTATCAACCAGCTAATCTATTGAACTAGGGGAGCGAAAGACTCACGTACCAACTTGGCAAGCAGCTTGAGCATGTGCAAACAACGCATAATTTTATGGTTGTGTGTTTAGTACCAAAAATAGGTATTAAGCAAGTAGATGTAATCAAGTCAAATCACTTGCCTAAACCTCAATATATATATTCCTTAAGGTTCTAGATGAAGTCTACCTCTACACACATCAGTTTGTTGGGTCACGTGATTAAAATAAATAAATTGACTTCAAGGCCAATAAAACAGCCAAGAGATTGGAGAAGTTGCTCCATGATGGCCCCCATAGGAACACGGAGTCTTGGGAGCTCAACTTTGAAATCCCAAGTCCAATGAGAAAGCACCAACAAAGTTTGTTTCATAAACTAGCAACTGGGTTAGCTGAAAAGCATGTTAACCTATTGGGGAGGATCATGAAAGTTAAACAAGAAAAAACATTCGGACAGGTTCCTCACCGTTGACATCTTAATGTCGTGGAGCTCTCAAGAATTCTTAAACCAAGAAAGCAAATATTGCTGAGAGGGAATATCACCCACATAATATGCAATAAGACTATAGCTCTAACAGCAATTGCAAACAAACTATATAACATCTATTGGCATAATAACATCAGATTATATGGAATTACATTGTCATAAACCTTCAGGAAAATTTCCATGTGCGCCTGGAAGCCATTCTCACTGCCATATGCAACATTAGTTGTAAAGGACGTGGCTTTGGCCATACATAAAGCCCTAGGCTGCCCAAAGGGCAGAACTAAAGGCAATATACATGAGCAGACACTGTAGAAAATCCCACAAAAGTGATATGATACAGGCAGGGCCAAAGGGCAACCCTAAGTCATACTCTAAGACAAATCATAAGATGATGGGCCAGACCAAAGCACTCTAGCAGTCATCTTTTTTTAAATTAGAAAATCCCACAAAAGTGATATGATACAGGCAGGGCCAAAGGGCAACCCTAAGTCATACTCTAAGACAAATCATAAGATGATGGGCCAGACCAAAGCACTCTAGCAGTCATCTTTTTTTAAATTAACCATAGAATCTTTTGGAAGTGGTTCTCATCAAAACTTAAACTCTGGCTATAACCCTATGTTTGGAATTTCAAATACTAAACTCATTAGACCTTTATTAACTTCAGGAATCTTCGTAAGCAATTACCTTCTCGTTGAATATTGGACTCAGCTTTAAAATTCTTTTATCGGTCATTTATGCCAACTTTCACATCTAAAATTTATATATTTCCACAATCCAACAAGTGTGAAATTAATCAAGGAACGAATCAAGGATCGTCTCCTCAAGATCACCTCTCTTAAGATCAAGTTGAAAGAGATTCTAGCATATGTTGACAACATTGTTATCCATCAAATGAATTTATGAACTTAAAGAATAATTTCTCTATCCAGAAAACGCAACAGCAGATGTAGGAATCTTTATCCAAAATGGTACAGAGGACAGAGCCATGATGGCTGGATTAAATTCTGGATACCATAGTTTGAACTTTGAAGAATAACCACAATCTTCCCTCGAGCTACATTCCTTCGTGTAAAAACAAAGAAAACAAAATTTCCTATCTCCCACACTATTTTTTCTGAAAAAAAACCCACCTTAAGATACTGTTGAGAACCCCATAGCTTAACAACTTCCATCCAGACAAACCGGGACTGGAAAACCCAATTTATTGAATCTGCATGTTAGGATGTGCTTCAAATATATTTTTGAAATAATAAAGGCCAAAATATTATTTGGAGGATAGTATTTTTCAAATAATGCTCTGGTTAACTATACTGTTTGTGAAATATTCAAGGCAAACTTTTTATGGTGACCATAACCTTTTGATACAACTGATTGTTTTCTTAAATTGTCATAGATGCATCAATTATCAAGAATAAGGAAAGTCTTACACAGGCCGGCCGAACAAAATACATAAACATCAAGCTCATGTACAAAAGATGCTAAGAGAAATGAACTTCACTTGTAACACACCAAAGACAAATTGGAACCTGTTTAAACAAATTCCTCACATTTCATAATCAGATGTAATGCACGCACGTGTTTCAGTTTTACAGAATCACAAGTCCACATGCTTTTAAAACAGGTTACATGATCCTAAAAACTTGACCTGCTGGTCAGTTTTCCCCATCTGCTTTTCCACAATCAGAAGCATCTAGAATTTTTTTCAAGCTGCCCAAAGATTCTTCTAGCTTCCCAGTTGCTAACATAAATCCCTCTAATGAAAAACCATCAATTTTCTGAAGCTCCAAACGAAGGCCATCAATGAAATCACAAATTTTTTGTGTAGAATCCCTTATCTTTTGAACCTCCTGGGGAGGATAGCAACAAGCTCCAAGCTCATCAACTTGAATGCTCATTTCTTGACAAAGCTCTGATATTCTTTCAAGAGGGTGCAGATAAATTGTGTCATTCTCCTTTAAGCGCTGTGATATGCCAGTAATAGCATATAGAAGCTCCTTTAAAACTACAAGAATGAAAGAAACAAAATTCTTAACTGATTTTGCAATCTCCATCTCTTCTGGTGATAGTCTGTCATCAATTTCAAGGCTGCAAGTTGAATCTGCATCAGATTGACATGCAACATCATCTGTTCTAATCTCAGTTATGATACCTGACAATCCATTTTCCAAAAGAACCTCAGATTCCTTAAGATCCCCCATTTCTCGAATAACATCCTTTACTGATGCTGCAACCTGCGCCAAGTTCCTTCCAATTGCTATACTATTGGAGGTTGGTGTCTTGTCAAGACTATTGGATGCTTCCCACACATGTCCAACAAGTTGTGGTATTATTGTTTTCCGTTCTGCATCTTGTGCTCCTACCATTCCAAAGAGTAGATGCCAATTAAAGGATATCAGAACAAAAAGAAATGTAATCCCTCACAAAAAGAAATCTAGTCCTTAACAAGAAAGAGTGTAAGACCTGTTTCTGAATGATATGATCATATCACCTACTTAAACATTCCTTGTATATCATGCTGCACTAAATCATTTTGAAGGACCAACTCAACTAATGTGACGTAAAAGGTTTTTTAAAGCAATAAAAAAGTATGTGCATGGGACATGCATTAAGTTACAAAATATGTTTATATGAAATCAGAGGAGTGAAAAAACTGTTTCCAAGTGTTATACTATGAATGGGGCAAAATATGCATTTTTTTTGAAAAAAATCTTATGTATTTCATCTTTCCAGTGGATTTTGTAGAGGTTGAAGGAAATGCAGTGCTCACCACTTAGAGAGATGGCCTTGTTTAGAAATTGGAGGCTTGAATCTACAACTTGCTTTGCAGACAATTGTATAGCATTCCGAAGAGTAGGTCCTGCACCAACAGTACTCCCATGACAAAGTAAAAGGAATCCATGAAGTGAATCACAAAATGCTTTAATATTTTCCTGTCCAGCTGCCAGTTTCGGTTGCTGGCTGCTCCATAAAAATCCAGCTGCACCCAACATGAATTTAGATATGAACAAAGATATAAGAAAAATGATTTTAATGATACAATCTTTCATAAAACACTAACTATCCAAACTATAGATGAAAAAGCTTTTGAATATACAATACATCTTGGGGCTACAATTGTCATTATTAAGGTAATTGTGGTATGTTATCTTTGACTAGAACCAGGCAAGATCAATTCACAACACGGTAATAAAAAGACATCTAACTCAGTCTCCATATCAAGAATTCAAATTTATATGGGAAAATTGAACACTGTAAACTTGCTGTATAGAGACAATGTTAATCCAAAGCCAATCACAGACTCACAAGTCAATTGCTGGTAGCAAGATAGCTGAGGTTGGTTCAAAGTTAACAATTGATTACACTAGCACGATAGCAAACAGTGGATGCAAGCTAGGAACAAATTGGTCACATGAAAGCTACCACCAACTGGCAGAATTAGTAGTGAACATTGAAGGAAAAATATTCATATCCCCCACTGTGTTAGTTGGGAAGCTGCAAAATTGGTAGTAACTGATCTCTGCAAAATCTGTTTATCAAGCTACAATGTAATATTAGATGAAGCTAAGGTGAAGATACTAAAGTAGACAGCATTTGACGTTCAGAAGTTGCAACCAAATCTAGGAATCTCCAATCACAATGTACCCTTTCAAGGATTATACATACTATGTGGCTTGTGATCTCATTTTATCTTCTTTGGTTATCCATGGATGGGTTTTCTAGATGATAAATAACATTGGCCCTACTCATTCCTACAGTTATGACCATAAATTATGTATTCTTTGAGTTTCATGTTCTTGAATACAAATAAAATATGTTTTTCTTATGTCTGTACCTTTCAGAATATGTACAAGACGAACAATGCATAAATTAAGAAGGTACCAATCTCATGACAATAATTGAAATTGATCTGATCACCGAAAGCATTCTAAAAGTGGATGATAACTGAGGAACATTGACAAACCATCACTTAGTCAAATAGACTCTTGGTCTTCCATCTTTCTGTATATTCGTTTGCATCAATATTTCTATATACTCTTGAGAAAGAAACACTAAAATGATGATGAAAACTTCATGTATTCGCTGCACATAATAATCAAAGATAATTATCCTGCTTTTCTCAAGGATGTAGCCATTATTTGGTGAACCACGCAATTCTCTGTGTTGTATCTTTTAAACTTTTTTCTTCTGTGCAATTGTTATCTGTTAATCTTAGATTGTGTTTTTATTATCTGCAGTATATAA
>VDFB02069660.1:36550-56518 GCA_007258455.2 Sequoia sempervirens | reverse complement strand
TCATGGAAGGACTTTTACTGCCACAGATGGCAGTTGCCCCACTTTACGCACACACAAAAGAAAACATGGAGAGAACTCTACATGGACAGACATACCGGCAGCAGAGCTTTCATGGGGAGCTACAGAATAGACACCCTCTATGGTCACATGGAAGGAGGAGTCAGAACCGTGTGCATAGTCCCATGCCTTAATCTAATAATT
This sequence comes from Sequoia sempervirens, assembly GCA_007258455.2. Taxonomy (NCBI): domain Eukaryota; kingdom Viridiplantae; phylum Streptophyta; class Pinopsida; order Cupressales; family Cupressaceae; genus Sequoia; species Sequoia sempervirens. Next base: position 56,317 of record VDFB02069660.1, on the reverse strand, counting down.
ACAGGAGGCTATGATAGGATAGTGAAAATTTGGAACCTGGAGGAAGCTCTGCCAATTATGAGTTCAAGACCTCTTGATTGCACAATCAGAGACATTGAAGCAGATGTGGGTATTCTTGTAGTTGGTGGTGATGATTCATCTATAAGATGCTGGAGAGCTGCATTGGAGGGAATTTCAATGAATAATGTTTTTGATATTTGTAAGGAGAGCTGTGAAATTTGCTTGTGGGGACACAATGGGCCTGTTATTTGCCTTGGGCTGGATGGTCATAGTATATATAGTGGATCTTGGGACATGAGCATTAGGGTGTGGGATAGAGAGTCTATGGAATGTGTTAAGGTGTTGATGCATATGGATTGGGTGTGGTCATTGGTTGTTAGGGGTCCCAGGGTTTTTAGCGCTTCCGGGAGTGATGTCTATACTTGGGATGTGGAGAGTGGGAAGCGGTTGAGGGTGAGGTTTAGGGTCCATTTGGGTCAGGCTTATTCTGTGCAGTGCAGTCAATCAGGTGAGTTTTTGTTCACTGGAGGGGAGGATGGGGTTATTCGTATGTTTGATGAACGTTCTGATCCTGGAAACTCAGAAGGAGGACAAGAAGAAAAAGCACCTGTGGCCTCTTGGGTTCCTCATTCTGGCCCTATTTATTCTCTTGCATTTGAGGATCCATGAGGATCCATGGCTTGTTTCTGCATCTGGAGATGGCAAATTAGCTGTGATGGATGTCAGGAAACATTTCATATCAACTGCAGATTACAGGTGGGTTTGTGTTTCTTGACAATCTTCTTCCTTTGGGTTTGGGTGTTACTAAAGTGTACGCCCATTGGGTAAATGTGTATTTATTTTTCTTGTCAATGAATTATTATTTTTCATGCTTCTGGCCTCTTTATATTCTCTTGCATATACGCAATTGAACAGCTAGACTTGACTATTAACAATTGACATAATAACAGAGAAAAATTCTTTATCATTGACATAAAGGACTGTATGAAACAGAAAACTGCTATCTCATTAACCTGTACAGTACATGTGATCATTACTGTGCTGCAATTTCTGTTGGGGTAGCTTGTCTTCATCTGTGAAGGAGGAATGGGAGAGGGCTTCAGATTATTAAGGATTTCAATCCCTACTTTCTCCATCAGAACTCCCAACAGTCTGTCTATAATTTTGACTGTTCCCTCAAGAGTTCCATGACCAGAGTTCACGGAGTTGTGTTCTGCTGTACTCGAAGCATTGCAGTCTATAACTGCAGGATTATATTTATTAGGTCCACTTGCAATAACAAGAGATTCAGTCAAGATAATTCTGGTAATATGATGAAGGTTTCTTCCAGTACGGGTATCCTGCTATCCATGAACAGGATCTCTAGTTTGGCTGCTTCAGTGCTTCCTTAGTTTTTCTTCTCCATCATCTTGAAGCCAACTTTGACATTTTTGAACAGCTATTTTCTCCCAGAATTAATTGAATTCTAAATGCCAACTCTTGAGAAAAATCGTCCTGCATGTCTCATAGTATTTTTAGTTTCCTTGCCTTTGCTGAAACTCCCTTGCCTTATGCGCCCCACTTTTTCTGTTCCTGCAGAACCACCTCTTTTACCTTATGTTGGAAGAATTGGTTCACTTGTTTCTTTTTCCCAGATAATTATCCTTGACTTCCTTCTTACCAGAAACTCTGATCCCTTAGGAAGCTCAAGCCAATCAAAACATTCTTCATTTTTTTCTCTGGTAGTCTTCCTTTTCCCACCTATGGCAGCAGTTAAAGTAGTAACAGAAGAAGGGGAAAAGATAATTCTTTAACATCTTCAGACTTACAAGCCAATCAACTGAGAACTCCCTGGACTTACGCCCAATGGGTCTGTTATTAGAATGCAATAGAGAGGAACAGCTGAAACTACTCAAATTCTGAAACAGAGTTTCATTAGCTTGATTCTTTACCTTGAACTTGATTGGTCACACTCCTGAACTACAATAAGGTGTTCTTGTACTTTTTTAAACCCGCAGTAGGAACTAGTGTGAAGGCTGAAATTGCCATCACAATTAGCAACTCTGAAAAACCCCTTTCTACAGCAGATTAGCAGATAAACTAAAGATGGCAGTCAAAGCTGTTTGCTTTCTCTGAAAAAACAAGGTTGTCTTAACTCTTAAGATACTAAAGAAGGCATACAAGCTTTCCAAATAGAGCCAGAAGGGCCTGATTAAAAAAAATTGAAATCCTATAGACACATTTCCTCTAAACTCCCAAACTTTCCACTGATGATAATACTGTCTAAAATCAGCCTATTTTCCAACCATAAACCCAGCACTGTGTATACAAAAGATTACAATTTGATGTGCCAAATAATGCCTTACAATATCTGCCAGAAAGATAAAAATCTCCTCACCAGAAAAGAGAGTGGACTTTAGGCCAGGTTACTGCGAGGTTAGGAGGATTTTTAACACAATCTGCACCCCACAGAGAAATAAAAAGTCCAATTCTTATCCCAAAGGAAGAGATTCCTCCTTGGCCAAACACAATACTTTGGAAGTTTACTAAGGAGCTCACAACGATGTAATAGATATCCATTTTAAAAGATAAATTCATATTTTATTCTAAAATACCCTTTGAATATTGAACTCAAATCCAACGGTCCTCAGAATGATTACTCCAGCTTAGAAAGTCTCTGAATTCTTCCATTCTGTTAGAAACAATGTCGCAGAGTAGTCAGTTGTGCCTCCTTAATGCCAATTGATAAAGAAAAAAATGTATTGATAATACTGTCCAGGAAGTAGCTATAGGCTCAGTTCTCTTCAAGTTCATTATTAATAATTTGTCAGCACAAATCTACTTTACCACTTACGATCTCTATTTAATCCCTATATCGGGAGTCAAAATTCACAGCTTCTTCAACCTTCTGTGTTGTCCCTATTGCCAGTACCTTGATCGGCCATATGGTGACTTGCTTGATTCCCACTGCTCCTAATATGAGTAAAGGAGATGTAGGAGAACCTTTCTCTACAACTGTATTTGGTGCCCGGTACCCACTATAGTTCTTGTTTCTCATCATATGTACCATGATCTTGCAGTTACCTTCTATTTTCAAACTTTTCCAAAACCTAGACAGGAATCAATGAATTACAAATTAAGTAGTTCAAGCCTCAACATGGTTGTTTATTGCTACATCCAGGTCCAAATGAAACCAATAAGAGCCTGCATGCGATGATCTCAAACAATACCTACTTCTCCTGCTTGCCCAGGACTTTTCCTTGAAAACCCATAAAAACTTTTCTCACAAAATTTGAAAACTAGCCATCTGTACCCTTCCATTTAATGAGGGAACTTTTTTTATTCGTGCTTGGTAACTAAGCTCTCATATAAACATTGTTTCTTGCCTTTTGTTTGTCAATATCCTTTAAATTTTTAATGGTTGCTGGGCTTGCAAAAATCTGTCTTGTTTATTTCCCCTGATCATCAAGTTTCTGTACATTGGTTTCCTTTTCTTTCATATTTATTAGTTAACAGATTATCTTTATTTTTTTCAAAAAAATTGATCTCTCATTCACTGTTTCCACATACATATTTTTAGTTCAACTTATTTATGTTGAATTTCTATATTTCTTATGATTTTCTTGTGCATGTACTATGTCATTTCTCTTTATTATCAAATCTGCAAATTTCATCTACATTTTTTTCTGTAAAAAAACCTGGAATTTTACTGCCCTGCTCATTAAAACATGCTCTTCACAGAAATAACACCAGCAAAAGTTCCTCCTACAAGGCATAAAGGCATTCAATTCTCTTATCGTTCTCCTCTGAGAAGTCAAAATATTTGCTTTGGAACAAGAAGTTGGAATTAAAGGAATTTAAAACTAGACAGGTTTACTGTAATGGCTATCACTGAGTTAACACCTCAATTGAATTCTGGGTGGTGGGCAGGATTCACTACCATATCCAGGCTATCAAATTTTGAGGCTAGAAATTTATTTTTCTTTTATCAATTTCCTGTTAGTTATCACTGATGTTCATCACTTGTATGTTGGCTTTTCTGTAGAAGTATGTTTGTATCTATAAACTATTATTATCTCTGTTTCTCTTACCTGCTTTGTCTTTGTGAATAAAGCTGTGTCTGTCTGATCTCTGAAACTTTCTTTGAGCCATTTCTCGTTTGAAATTATGTTATGTAGTTCCTGTTAAGCAGATTTATTTTACATTTTGTCTATCTGTTTTGACGAACTTTTTATTGCTGTTGGCATAAGCCACCTGCATTTTCGGGTAATTTCAATTGAAGTATCAGGTAGCAATTCCCATGAACTACTTCTTGTGTGGTATGCCACCTTGTTGAATAGCTGACCTAAAAGTAAGGTCTGCTGTGATCTTTTAACACGACTTTTGATTTCAGTGAGGCAAATATGGAGAAGAAGTTCCACCTCCTATCAAAGCAAACCTCAGAAAATCAATTGCAGCGTATAGAGTCCCCCCGGCGTATGTTCCATGGGTTCTACAAAAATTTGTATTCAGTGGACATTGGTGCAGAAAGAATTGTTTGTGGAGGAGAGGAGAAATTTGTGAAGGTATGGGATTTCTCACAGGCACTGGAGATAGAAAGGAGAGTGCAGGCCTCAAGGAACATCAAATTTGATAATTCAACAAGGAAGAAAAAACAAGGTGCTTCTCCTTACAAAGGAAAGCAGCCAGAAGCTTGTAATATGGTAGCCAATAGAAGCAATGCAGATGTGGCTGGAAGCCGAGTCTGGCGAAAGGGCAATCATAGAAACAAAGTTAAAATGTAGCAGATTGAGAGCCAATACTTATGAAATTTGGCACATCAGATCAACTTTGTCCATTCCCTTGCATTGTGGAATTCTTATGCTTACTGAACAAGTACCTCTACTGAATTTCACTCTTTCTACTTGTACATTAAAACAAAGAAGGAAAACTAGATAATACAACTTATATTCCTGCAAGTATATGTGCACTTATATTCTAGAATGCTTGTAATAAAAGGAACTTCAAAGAGATTTCTTGCTTCTTGATTTAGTGAAATATTTAATAAATAATGGGACAATGTGCAAAAGATATGAATAATGAGACAGATAGATTGTACAACAGAGTAATGGCCACATGGCAAAGTATAGGGGTTTATTGGTTTAAATAACTAGGTAGTTCCAGCAAGCATATGTGCACTTCTATTCTAGAATGCTTGTAAGAAAAGGAACTTGAAAGGGATTTTGTGCTTTGTGATTTAGTGAAATATTTAATTAATAATGGGACAATATGCAAAGATATGAATAATGAGACAGATAGATTGTACAACGGAGTGATGGCCACATAGCGAAGTATTGGGGTTTATTGGTTGTAGTATAGATAGATCCATGTAAAGATAGCTTCATACTAATCCGATTAATTGAGAATTCAGTGATGCCTTTATCCTTAATGAACTTAGATACTGCATTTGGCAAGGAGTTAAAATTATGAGTTGTGTACAGTACCTGTAGATGTGCTCTATGAATGCATATATGTATATTGCTACACAACCCTGTAATGACTTGTTCTACTGCCTTCGCATTTATTAAGCTTGCTACTCTTAAAAGGCTTGTATGACTTGATTCATAATGGAACTGAACTTAACATTATTTGCATTTCAAGTGTCTTATTTTGATGCAGATTAAAACCTCTGTATCTGCAAGCAAGGCTCCAAATATCCCTGCTCAACCCCTGTTCTTAAACTCCATAACACATCCTGTAGTTAAAGAAATAATGTACAGCAAAACATTTAATTCAGCAACAAAAATGAAGCAGTACCCATGAGCTTCAAACTACCGAGCACATAAAACGGATAACTCATTAGACAGAGAAGTAATAAAATCTGAGTTTTCATTCAGAATCAAGCCAAAAGATATCAAGTCTTTCTTTGCCAAAAGAACAGACCATCACCCGCTACAGCATCATCCTCCTCCCCAACCAAAGAAATCAAAACTCTCCTTAAAAAGGAGAAGGAAAAACCAAAATTGGGAACTGTCAGACTGACAGTCAACACCCAAAAAGAGCACACACTAACACACGGACAGCTTAAAAATGAAAAATCAGATTTATGGAGGGAGCCCATCAATCAACCGTTACACAAGCCTATCCTGGAAAGATTCGACAGTTACGTCATCTTCCCTGCCTTTAAAAAGGTCTAAACCTCCTGGTTCAGAAAAATCAATTTGCATTACCACAAGTGGTTTGATCTTCGAAGCATTCTGTTGGGATTGCTTGCAGATACAGAGGTTTTAATCTGTATCATATTTGCCAATATAAACATGAATTTATAAAATCTAACAAATATGATGCTATCGGTCAAGCAGGATAGACTGAGTGTTAAAGGTGGAGTGATACAATAATGGTGTCCTGCGTTCAATTCTACCAGGGAATTGCTGGTGGGCTTGCTCCTGGGCATTAACACAATGAGAAAAGTTGACACCCAAAAAAGAAAAAGACAAAGATGATGCCATTCACAAAAGTTGCATGAAATATTTGTGTTTGATATTTCACAATGAATAGTGTGCAGCTTCTTGGCTTCCCGTTTTGGTAACATATTTCTTAATAAGAGCTTTTTAGATGACTTAGGAACTAGCGCAAGGAAATTCCTGACGGCACAGCCTTAAAACCTTCCTGCAATATTAAGTGCAATCTAGAGAATGGTGTCATTTTAGAGTCTTACAGAGACAACAATATGACAATTTAAATCGGATAAGACATCTAAAATTGCTCTCATCAACCTATTTCAAATGATTTCTAAGGTGATTTGAGGGCTAAAATGTGGAGAAGAAATATTATCGTCCTTTACACAAATTGTGAAAGGAACAAAGCAAAGAATCGAAGAACAATATCATCAATGAATGTCAAATTATAGACAAATTGGGTTCCGAATCTATGACCAGGGGAATGGAAATGATAGAATAACTAGCATATATATTAAACAGTAATATATATAAAATACACTGAGAGTTATTTTTTCTCGAGGCGCCTATTTTCATCAACTTATTCAAAACAATAGTAAACTGCCTATATGCTATCACCGTTTCAATCAATCAAATACTATATGAGCAAAATAAATTAGGCAGAAAGACTCAATAGTGAAATAAAGCCAGAAAAGACTCAATAGCACATTAGAGGTTAAACACAAAGATGCTTAGTTGTCTTATGAGTTCCCCACGAAATTTGAATTGACTGATTTTAATTATAATTTAATTTTCAATACATATGTCCAATTTCTTCTTTAAACAAACATGATACAATTGTCAATTAAGATAAGATCAAATATTAAATTTATGTATTTTCTTCACAAAGATACAAGATAAGGTAACCAAACCCTAGTTTTGATTCTAGCGTGTATTAAGAAAATGTAACCTTACCAAGTTCCAAACCAAATGAGCCCTAGCAAGTCCAATAGACTCAACTTGGGAGACTTTCCATCCCACTCAATAATAAAACAACCACAAATAAAAAGCAATAAACCTTACGACTCCTTGAATCTTTGTTTTGTTTTACTAACAACAAATCACAGAAAAGCCAAACTTGCAACCATGAAGTTTTGAAAGGTTATGATTCAATAGCCTCTTTTAATAGAGGTCTTCATGAATTCAAAGATAAGAACATCTAAAGAAAGTTGTGAATAAAACAAATTTAAAATTACTTTAAAAACAAAGCAAAAAAACTAAAAATTATTGAAAAATAAATAAAAATAAAATAAATACACTATTGAAAAAAAATACAAATAAATACATTGAAATTTCTTATAATTATAAAAAATATATTTGTGTTACTACTATAAATAAATGTTCACTCTAAAAACTTAAAAATTTATTACATGACACTAAGTATTTAGTTTTAATTTATTTTATAGAGGTCTTCATGAATTTGTGAATAAAACTGCTTTAAAAACAAAGCAAAAAAACTAAAACTATTGAAAAATAAACAAAAATAAATAAACGCACCATTGAAAAATAAACAAAAAAAAATTATAAAAAATATATTTATGTTACTACTATAAATAATTGTTCATCCTAAAAGCTTAAAAATTTATTAAATGACACTAAGTAGTTAGTTTAAATTTATTTTTTTAATTAAATTGATTTTAAAATTTAAAATCAACATTACCTCCACTTGCATAATACGCCTCTCGAGGTAACTCTCGGTGTAATTATTTTTATTTTACTTTAATTTATCTTTTTAATATTCAAAATAAAAATAATGTATAAATATATATAATAAAATAAAATAATTTTTTATAATTATAATACAAATGATGAAATACTATTGCAATGAGAAAAAATTATGAAAATAAGTGCCTCAAGAAGGATAACTCTCGACGTATTTTATATAAATAATAATGTTATATAAATACTAATTTATTATAATAATTACTATAATTAAATTAATTATAATTATTAATATTAAATTTTAGAATTAATAATAATAAAAATGAAATCATTATAAAATTGATTATGATATAAAAATAAGTATTTTAGAGTGAATAAGATATCAAATCGATTTAAAACCATTTTTAAATCTACTTTAAATTGCTTGAAAAAACATCTACATACAATGATTGTAGTTATGCTAATTGCATGCCATTTGAACATCAAATTCAAACTAAAGAGTTTTTCCTTACATTGAATTTTGCTTTTTGATGGATGCCATTGTAATACGCCTCTCGGTGTAATAAAAAAGAAGGAATGCCTCAAAGTGAAATGTGTAGATATTTATATTTGTGTTTTCTTTGTTTATCAATACAATATTGATTGTATAATATTATTAGACTACACACCAATCTTGTAAAATAGACAGTAAGTGTTGATGCATTTACAGAAGGGAAACCAACCTTTCTCCATTATGGAAGTGCAAGTCTAGAGAATGGTGTCATTCGAGAGTTTTGATGGAGAAAACAATGGGGCAACTAAATGTCAGATAACACATCTAAAACTTCTCCCATCAACCTATTTCAAATGGTTTCTACAGTGATTTGAGGGCTAATGTAGAGCTAATGTAGAGAAGAAATATCATTGTGGAAGGAGCAAAGCAAGGAATTGAAGAACAATATCATTCAAAATTACAAAGTATTGTGAAATTGGGGTTCCAAATCTATGATGAGGTGCATGGAAAAGAAATGACAATAAAAAGGAAAGCCTCAAGGGTAATGTGTACATACTAATATTTATGTATTCTTTGTTTAGTAATATAACATTGATTATACAATAATGATGTTTTTGTCAAGATTCAACTATGTAGTTTTTTAGTCAAACTCATTGACCCATATTTTATAGGTAGTGTGATTCAAACAACCCATCTTTCATGAGCTTGAATGGTCCACTTAGCACTTGTTGCACCTGAGTGATGCTCAAAAGAGTGATACAATGAGACTTTTCAATAGGTGACCCATCATAGTACTACTCTCACTCAAGCACGCCTTTCCATGGAGCTTACCTCAAGATCAAGCTCACTTAGCTTGCTACACCATTCGCAAAACCTTTAGCAAGTATTGTGTCTTATGAACCATTCATTATAAAGCCCCTTTTACTCATCCTACTTGTCATTGATTGCACAATATAAAAATACCATACCAATGTTGTAAAATAGACATAGTGCATTTTTGCATGAGTTATTTCATGCACCTACATGTTAGCATGAATTTGGGAGCATTAGTACCTCAAAGCCTAATATAGATTGACAAAACTTAGAGCTACATATGTGTTATTTTTGTTCCCTAGTACCTTGTAATTATTACCAATTTATACAAAATAAAAGGTCACCAATGTTTTTAAAGATAATATTATGGGGATCTATTGAGAGGACTTAACTTGAAACATGAACTAAGAAACATAATAAAAAAGTCCAACTATGATGGCTTGCACAAACAATCCATGAAGGGGTGTATCATCCAAAAAACAAGAGAGAACCAAAATAGCCTAGGTAACAAAACAACATTTAGAAAATCACAATACAAAACCAAAAGATCATGGGAGGTTCAAAATCCCCAATGTACCAGACTGAAGTCCACTTGAACCTCCATCCCTCTATTGAAAGTCCCACCCATCTAACTATTAGTAGCCACCATAATTGATTTCAATAAATCACCAAACCATTGTTAGGAAAATCCTCCATGCCAACAAATTGTACCCCATGAATAATCTTGGTCCTCTTAGTAGCTCTCACCAACGTCCCTCCATCAAGCCTTGGAAGAGAGTAGGTGCTTGACACCTCTAAAGTCCCTTTGTAATGGGAGACCAACAAATAATTGACCATCATGCAAATATCTTGCCAAAAGGTAGTGAGAGTGTTGGAGTTGATTGTTGTACTCCATAGCTCCCAAAAATCACCTGCAACCAAAAAACCTATCACATGAAGAGAGAAAAAATAAATAGTGTTATGCACCCTTGAGAAATGAATTGATCCAAAACGAATCTATGATTAAGCTTTTGTATTGAATGGATTGGATTAATACATTTGGATTATTACAATGATGAATAATGAATCCTTATATAAGGAAAAAGCAAAAAGCAACCCTATATGAAACCATAGGTGAGGGTTAAATTACATCGTGACATGTATCATCATCCTATGCTATGAGACAAAAAAGCACATGACCTAATAATAGAAATGCACTCTTAAGTTTAACTTAAGTGTACAATAAAGTAAAAAAGAGACCTAATTAATTAATTAGGTAATTTTCCTATTTTACTCTAACACCCTTCCTTAAATACAACTTAGAGAGAAGCTAAAAATCTAACAATGAATGCATGGATGGGCCCCAACTACAAGGCTTGATGAGCTACTCATGTACAAAAAAATAAATCTCTCATAACTAGAAAAAATGAGAAAATCTCGTGAGAAAAAACTCATCTTCAAGAAGAAAATGAAATAAATGTGTAGTAGTGAAAGAAGGAAAGGAGGACTCAATACAACCCCCTAAAGACTATTTCAATCGCATAAGTACAATAAATGTCCCCCAAATAGGAGAGAGAAGATGAGAATATGAATTTCCCACACAAAGAAGAAGCTCCTATGCTAATGGTGAAAGCCTAGAGATAGAATATGATCCACTGCCTACAAACAACTTTTTTCCCCTTAGGAAGAAATATATCCACTGGTGATCGGAGAAGTCATTCACATAATTTGGATGCATAGGGATTCCAAATCTAAACGTGTCTCTGAAAACTACTCAAATGTCCACATGATAGAATGAGATTATGTCAATCCAAAATCCTACAGAGATTGATCTAGAACAAACTCCAAAGACAATGATGATGGGCTAATAGCAATGATGTGGTTTCCATGAAAGAGCAGATGAATGTCCTCAAAATAATCCTCCAAATATGCAATATAAGACTCCAAAAACAAGGATGATATGTCTAATAGATAGGAATCCCAAATAGTTGTGTTTGGAAGAAAATGAATAATCTATTGCACTAAATCATAGGGGACATTGATGTGGTGATATTAATTTGATTAGGAACAAAAAAAGATGGAGATTGGGTCTCAATATGAAGAGTGGGAGAAAGGAGACAAGTCTTTGAACCATTGGAACATGCAAGACTTGCGATACACTCAAGATCCTCTAAAATATCATCATCAAAGGGTGTACAATCTGCATCATCAAGGGGAATGAGACAATATGTAGCAAGATCCTTTGAGAATGGAGAGATATGAGAGTTTCTATGGATCTCTCAAAGTCTAGTCTAAAGTGTGTGGGGACAATCAATGCCTGATACAATAAACATAGTGTCTTGATAAACACTAAAAAAATCAATCCTACAACATGATTAATAATGTTACATTGTGTCGATCTACTCCTTGTTGTGTCTATTTTAGGTATAAATCCATAAAGATAAGGAAAAAGATTAAGCCACCTGAGATGTGTTAGAATGTCATTTCACCAAGACTAATAATTATCCTTTGCTAGGATTACCACAGAAGGATTAACAAAAAAATCCATGATACCTCCTCAAATGATTAAATCAAAGACCGATAATCTCAATGCATGTAAACCAACTCAAATAAAGTCATCTCATGCAAACAAAACATTTCCTAGTGCCAAGATGTCCAAGTAATTGACCAGAGTGTGAAATAATGACAAACTAAATAAAAAAGTACTAGGGTAGATTCTAGAAAAAGTGCATGGATAGATCTAAAGAGCTCTAAAATACCTTTTCAATGTTGCAAGAATTGTGAAAATCAGAGATACAGGAAAAAAATTATGATATCAGAAGCAAAAAATGATGATTTGACTTCAATAAGTGATAAACTATATTAACAACAATATTTGATAATGAGACTTGCACCACTCGAAAGTGTTAGTGTAAATAGAGGCATTATCTATCTAGATAGCTTTTGGCCTACCTAAGAGAGTCCTATTCACACTAGTTAAGTCTCCACAAGTAGGAACTTTATTTTTTGTCTCACTTCATGTGGTTGAGACAAATATACTCACCTATTATGACACCTAGTTCATGCACACTTCACACATGCTCAAACACTTGTTAGTTGAGCTTACATGTATTGCACCTTTGGAGGGGTAGCCAGTCATGTAGTCCTACATTCTTACCTCCTCTACCTTTCCTATACATGTAAGACTCATTGTATATTTACACACTCTCATTTTTATATGATAAACATCTTATTGCGCTTATTTTGTTTCACAAGTGGAGGGCTCATTTGTTGCATTCAGATCTTGGCTTCTCCAACACATAGAACGAACTTTTTGACAAGATCTCATTTGCAAAAATATTTTGTATAAATTTATGGCGAAATGTAAAAAATAGCTACTTTATGTATACATCTAAAAATGGTCACAGTTAATCAAGCTTGTTAATTAATTAAATATGAATTATTTAATTAATCTTCTAAAGTCATCTACATATAAATAAATTTAATTATTTATTTATATTGTTCACTTTTATAATTCTTCTACCTTAATTAAATAAATAACTTTATTTAATTATTACAATCTTCCATCTTCCTCTTAATTAAATTAGATAAATTTTATAATTTATTTATATTAATTATCATACTATTCTAAATTTGAATTTTTAAATTCAAATAAGGGAATATTCCTCCAAACACTTTCTTCATCTCACAGTTAAATTAAATATTACAAATATTCGATTTAACACCTTTTCTCACTCCATGCATAATTAAATATTTAATTACCTTCCATTCTCATCTCTCACACATAATTACCTTTCATTCTCATCTCTCACACATAATTAAATATTTTAAATATTTAATTACCTTCCACTTTCATCTCACGCATAATTAAATATTAATTATTTAATTATGCAAACTTCTAAATTCATCATCACATGTAATTAAATAAATTTATTTAATTAATTATGAGATTTATCTCCAACTCACTCCTCAAATGGAAACTTTCCTTCAATTCTAAATGGGAAAAATTGTGTAGGAGGAAACCTTTCATCTCTCTCTCTCAACTTTCAAAAATCTCTCACCGTTCATCTTGACAAGCTTGATTTCAACCGTTGATCACATCAGCCAATTAGAATCTTTTGAAAACTCTATAAATACCCCTACGAATCCAAGCATTGGTTACACACACACATTAGAGACATGCATTAGAGATTAGTTGCATTTAGACGATTAGCATTTTAGCATTATCATGCATCAACATAATCATATCTTAGCATAGCATTCAATCATCATCTTCAATCTCATTCTCTAGGAAGACCGTTTGTTGAGCCTAGCACACAATCTGAGAGCAAGCTGAAATTGACAAAATCACTGGAAATAGAGGACGATAGGATGACATCAAGGACAAAAGACTGAGTTTGCACTCCTTTTATTTGATCTTTTGTTTTGATATAATGTCGCATTGGTGTGTTTTGATTTAATTTTGAATCTACATTTATTGTACACTTAAAATCAATCACACACTTGTTTAGTGCCCACCATGGGGCATTTGCCCCTTTTTTAACATCTACTTGTAGGTTTTTTGATAGAGTTTCACGTTCTGGAGTTCGGATTTCCGAATAAATTTGTGTTTTAGCACATCTAGGGCTTCTTTCAATGCTTCTACAGGTCTTTCGGCGCATCTGACAACTGTTTCAGTGCATTCGATAATTTCTTTAGTGCATCTAGGGAATAGAATAACGCATCCATTTAACTCACTTCATTTAAAATTGTCTAAAAAAAATTGCATTCTTAGATTAGCGCATTTAGGATTTCTTTTAGTGTATTTAAGGTTTTCTACAGCGTTTATGAGGTCTGTTTCAGCACATTAACTGTTTGTTTTAGTGCATATGTATGATCTTTTAGCACATGCAGGTTGTAACTAAACAAGGTTTTGCGTCTGACGCCTTCCGCAAACAGGACATTTTCTGGCTTAAAAAAAGAAGCAACCCTAGGGTAGACACAAGAATTTAAAATGAACCGATCCTAGGATAGACATGGAATTTAAAATGAAGCAATCCTAGGGTAGTCACCACACATTGATTTTGCAGTTAAAATGAATCTAATGCTTGTTGTGAAGCAACATCTTCACATAGATTAAATCATTGTCATTTGGGCTTTAAAAAGAACATTGTTTGCTTTGTCTGTGGTAATAGGTCTATGCTCTCCCCTTAACTGAGTGATCAGAATACCAGACTTTCCTTTTCAATTTATGCAATTTTAATGCTTTATTACATCCTTTAGAGGGCCTGCTCTTGTGGTAAAAAGTACTCACCCAAGAGGAACGATCCAAGTGGGTTCAAACCAAAGCCAGGTTATTCCACCCCACTATAAAATTTAAAGAAAATCTAGGGAACCCACTTTTTCCGGTAGTGTGCAAGATAACCATCCCCAAAGCCTTTGTTCTAAAGGTTGGGAGGTCTCTTGAGGGAGTTTATTATTGCCGCATCAAATGGAAACCCTTACTAAGAACCTAGTGTAGTAGCCAATCGTGTCAATTTTTGAACATCCTAATAATCACAGTGCAAGGGGAGGGAAGAATCTGCCCCCAAGACACTCGCCATATAACTGCCAAGGACCGTTTGCTCAGGGGATCCGGTATCCACTTTCGTCACTCTGAGTACGTGCCTAGAAAAGACAAAAACACGGGCGCCCCTTCGAGGGTGACACAGCTGTGTGAGTCGACGCAGTTCTAAGATGTGGGCTATGGTTATTATGATGACCTACTTCAGTACTAAGAGTGAATTTGCCTGAATTGTCTCTTATGTGCAAAACCTGTGAAAACATTTTTGAACATACATTTGATGTTTAGTATAGGGCTTAAAAACAACTGTTTTCAGAATGTTTTTTGTGTTTTCAATCACATTAGTTTAGATAAAAGATCATCCAAAATGAACATGCAAAAATTTAGCTAAAATTGTTCAAAACTGTTAAAAAAACTACATTAGAAAATTGTTTTAGCGCATCTAGGGCATACTGTAGCGCATCCGAGGTCTATTGTAGCGCATTTGACTGTTTCTTTAGTGCATATGCCTATTTGTGTAGTGCATATAGGGCACAGAATAGCACATTTGTCACTTTCCAGAATATTTACTTTTGACAGATCTAAGTTTGTAACATCCTTGGTCCAGTAGCATTTTGACATTTCTCTCATGCTTAGAGAGTGGAAATCAACCAAGTTTGTTAAGAAATTGATTGTCAATAGGATCAAGAAACCTAAGAAACATTTAGGTTACAAGAAAACCTTGCAACATAGAAAGTTTTTGTATAAAATTCGAAACGTCTTGCTCCATTACCGTGAGTTTCTCCATAGGTACCAAGATTTTGCTAGGGGATTTACTGATGAATACGCTGTAGAACCTTTATATTCACAAGCCTATTTCCAGAGAAGAGCTCTATCACAATGACACAATCATAATCAACCTCTCAACTTTGATTATCTACCACAACCTTCCATTGAATATCCAACACATCCCAGCCAAATCCTTCAATGAGTTTAATTCAGCTATTTGATATACTCATCGTTCTTCAAAAACAAGGATCAAATCTTAAAAGTGCACCTTTCAAACAAATTTTTGATTATTGATTCAACTTCCCCAACAAGATTTTGACATCCTTCATCATTGGAAGCCACAATCAAGAATTAGGAACATCTTTGATCATATCATAAGATTTTCATCTTATCAGATCAAAACATCATCATTTTTGCACTTATCAAACTGTGATCTAAGTTTAGAAGAACATTTCAAAATCATATTCCTATTTTTACAAGATTTCAATACAATAAGCTGAAAGAAGATATTCAACAAGATTGTACCCGAAAAACTCAAGAAGAAGGTGAGAGTAGTAATCCCCTTTATAGTGTAAGTCATAATCCCCTTTTCAACAAAAAACATGGATAACAGAGAAGAAAATCCATTTCCTTACAACAAATACAGGGATGTGAGAAAAACTCCTGTAGATAGTGATGATGAACGAGATGAAGAACGTCACCTTAGAGAGGCCGAGCAAGATCCCAAATTTCACAAAGCCTTAGAAAATATTTTAGAGTGCAACAAAGAGAAATATTTCTTGTATTTGGCTAAACAAGGAGCTAAATTGCCTCATGATTTTGATACTGAGAACTTAAAGAGAAGTCTTGATGAAACACCCTTGTCTGATCTTAGTACCTTGTCTAAAAAAATTAAGGAACTTCAAGGAAAAATTAAAGACATGCAAGGAGGAACCAAAATGAAGACATATGCTTTGGATGACATATGTCCTTATCCTGTTGACCAACGTCTCAACATGATCCCATTTCCCAAACATTGTGAAATCCTAAAGTTTGATCGTTATAATGGGAAATCTATTGGAATATTTGCCTCAATCCATACTAACATGTAACTCCTGGAGGGAAAATTCACTGTGACATTAATCATGTCTGGCCGACTAACTATTCTAAATCCTTTGAAATGTTCCAAGTCACTGAGACAAGGTTGGTGTCTTTCCGAATGAACTATCGCTGTGATAAGAAGCATTCGCTATGACCTTTTGTCGAATGGAGACCTCTGGCCGACAGCATGTTCTTATCGGGCTTCAGGAAGACTCACAACAGCTAGTGTCTTCAGGGTGACTTGATCGGTTGGTATGAAGTCCCAACAATCGAAGAGAGTCTTACCGATAGCATATGGCCTTCGTGGTGACACTAAAGGGTTTTCTGTATGAGGTCCCAGCGACAATGGAATGTCTCACCGACGAGGATACAACTGAAGTCATCGAAGTAGCTCTTGGCGCTCGGTGAAAGGTCTTGGCAAAGGTCAAATGTCTTGCCAACTTGGTAAGACATGAGTGCTCGATGTGAGGTCTCAGCGCTCACTGTGACGTCTCGGTGAAAGACAAAAGTCTTGCCAACTCAGTAAGACTTGGTTGCTTGATGTGAGGTCTCAGCGCTCGCTGTGAGGTCTCGAAAAAAGACAAAAGTCTTGCCAACTCGGTAAGACTTGGTTGCTCGATGTGAGGTCTTGGCGCTCAATGAAACGTCTTGGCGAAGACAAAAGTCTTGCCGACTCGGTAAGACTTGTTTGCTCGGAGTGAAGTCTTGGTGAAAGACGAATGTCTTGCCGACTGTCAGGTGCTCTAGTGAAACTTGAGGAGACTCGACAAAACCTCTTGACGAATGGAAAGTCTTGCCGATGGCAAAGTTGAATTTGTTGTGACTTTGTGAGCATCGGTATGAGTCTAGCCGATGAGAAATCTCTTGCCAATAGGAATGCATTGGATGTCGATGGATTCGGTATGACTCGTGGAGTTTGTTATATCATCTTGCAGACTGTTGGGACTTATGCCGATATCGATATGAAGACTTTGTGGCATCGGGGAGACACTGTTAGTGTCTCATCGATATGCCAACAAAGTTGAATTCCTTTGACCAAATCGACCATCCTCTGTGGAGCCTCGTGGACCAATCAAAGGAAGCGAATTTCAAATGGATGGTAGTTAGATTTCTATAACAATTGCAACACTAGAGCTGAACTGCATGCAGGAAAAAATCAACTCTCAAGAGGAAATTTTCTACGATGGGGCAATGGAGGATAAGGATGAACAGAAGACAAAAATCAGAATGTGATAAAATAAAAGCAGATCAATTCTGAGGAAAAATATGAGTCGAATTGTTGAGATCATTTTCTGTAACAAGAAGAACAGTGAATGAAACTACTGTGAACTAATACCAAAGAGTTGTATCTTTGATTTTTATGTA
This sequence comes from Sequoia sempervirens, assembly GCA_007258455.2. Classification (NCBI taxonomy): domain Eukaryota; kingdom Viridiplantae; phylum Streptophyta; class Pinopsida; order Cupressales; family Cupressaceae; genus Sequoia; species Sequoia sempervirens. The sequence continues at coordinate 38,160 of VDFB02069660.1, read as the reverse complement.
ATTGGTTTGTTACTGTAATACAAAGAGATTCAGCTTGGTGTGGTGGGTTTTTTCCCGAAAGGGTTTCCCACATAAATCTATTTTTCATTGTCTTTGAGTATCTTCTCTATTTCTGTAAATCATTCATGTGTGTCTTAATTGGATTGTAATTTGAAAATTAAAAGTAATGTATGCTTACTTCCTTGTGGTTTTGACATTAGGAAATTTTCTTCCGCACCTCTACTTTCCTTACAAGTGGTATTAGAGCCTGGCCAATTGTGTTATCCTTGTGAGTGGGTTGGGTTTTTTGTGTCAATTATTTTTCAGTGGGAGTTTGGTAGAGGTCTGATAGTTTAATTACAAATTAAGATGGCGAGCACATCCGAGAAGATGGAAATAGAGAAATTCAATGGTAGCAACTTTGAGTTGTGGAAACTCAAAATGGAAGATCTGTTAGTGGATCATGATTTGTGGCTTCCTGTGTCTGGAATGATGCCTCAAGGCATGAAGCAAGAGGATTCGGATCTTGCAAGTAGAAAGTCTAAGGGGTTGATAAGGCTCTATTTGGAAGACTCTGTTCTTCTGAACGTGCATGAAGAAAAGACTGCATCTTCCTTGTGGAAAAGACTGGCATCTATTTATCAAGGAAAGTCCTTGGTGAAAAAATTGTTCTTGAGGAAGAAGTTGTACTCTTTGAGAATGTAGGAGGGAGGATCCATTGCTGATCACTTGAATGCTTTCAACATGCTGATTGCTCAGCTAGCATCTATTGGTGTGAAAATTGAAGATGAAGATTGCTGCATGCTGCTGCTATGTTCATTGCAGATTCTTGGGATCATCTGGTGATGGCTATTGGGAGTACGACATCCACTTTCAAGATGGAAGATGTTGTTGCTTCTTTGTTGTCGGAAGAGATGAGAAGAAAATCTTCTGAGATGGCAAAGGAGGCTCACGGTTGTCGAGGCGATCGAAGGAGAAAGGCAAGAAGGACAAGAAATCCAGATCGAAATCGAAGGGAGATCAAAGCCTCTTGGCAAGAAGTCCAAGGTGAAGTGTTGTAATTGTGGGCAACCTGGTCATGTCTGAAAGGATTGCAAGGAGGAGAAAAAGAAGAACTCTTTTGGAAATGATTCTTCTCAGAGTGATGTAGATGCCTTCATTGCAGCTTTGGCTACACGGGCATTAGATGATGTCTGGCTGATTGATTCTGGAGCATCTTTCCACATGACATCTCATAGAGACTGGTTCACAAAGTATGAAAACTATGATGGTGGAAAGGTGTATTTAGCAAGTGATTCATCTTTGGAAATTGTTGGTCGTGGAAGAGTCAGAATTCAATTCCCTCATGGAAGAGTGAAGGGAATCAATGATGTGATGCATATACCAGGTCTGGCTCAAAATTTACTTTCTGTAAGTAAGCTGAATGATATCGGAGTGCAGGTCACGTTCTCTGGAAATGGTGCAAGATGACTAGAGGCTCTATGATGCTGGCTAGGGGTACTCAAATTGGTACTCTGTACAAGCTGGATGCACTGGTTGTCCAATGCAACAGTGTCTTTGTAAAGTCACTTAAGGCTTCCCATGGAGAAAACAAGGAAAATGTTCTTGATGGTGTAAAATCCATGGAGGTT
>VDFB02069660.1:0-35078 GCA_007258455.2 Sequoia sempervirens | reverse complement strand
TTTCCTTTGTCACTTTGCTAAACGTATGACTTAGAGATTGAACAAATAGATGTGAAGACAACGTTTCTTCATAGTGATCTTGAAGAAGAAATTTATGTCCTAGCCGGAGCACTTTGTGGAAAAAGGTAAAGAAAGACTGGTTTGCAAGTTGAAGAAATCTTTGTATGGGTTAAAACAATCTCCTAGAATGTGGTACCAAAAGTTTGACACTTTGTTTTGTCATTAGGATTTGTAAGATCAAAATCTGATCACTATGTGTACTACAAAGCTGAAAATGATCAAGTTCTTATTATTGCTCTCTATGTTGATGATATGGTGTTCATAGGCAATAGTAAGCTAATGATTTCTGGATCTTAAGTCCTCACTTGTCTCCAAAGTTTGAAATGAAAGATCTTGGTGCAAAGAAGGTATATTCGGGAATGGAAATAACCAAGGATCTGAAGAATGGAAAACTTTGGCTCACCAAAGTAAGTATATCGCCATCCGCTCTTAGAGAGATTTTGTATGACTAACTACAAGCAGCCTAGTTGTTCCAGCTATACTGTGGAAGGAAGCAATCAAGAAGACTATCCAAAATATTCCACCGAGATGGAGGACATGACTAGTGCGCCATTGGCGCGCTAGTGCGGTTGGCGTTCTTTATGTATGCAATGGTCTCTACAAGGCCAGCCATTGCCCAAGCAGTGGGAGTACTTAGTCAGTTTATGGGTAATCCTGGAAGGACACATTGGGATGCTGTGAAGAGAGTGTTTAGATATCCGAAGGGCACTTCAGACTATGCTTTGTGTTACCATGGTAACTTGGTTGAATCAAAGAGGACTCTCAATATTTGAAGTTATGTGGATTCTGATTGGGCAGGGGACATTGACAGCAGAAGATCCACCAATGGATATATTTTCATGATGAATGGTGGTGCAGTGAGTTGGATGAGCAAGCGGCAGGCTATAGTCACTTTGTCCACTACAAAGGCAGAATACATGGCAGCTACACATGCCTGTAAAGAAGCAATCTGGTTAAAATGTTTGTGTTCTAACATTGGTTTTGATGCAGGAAAAATTACTATTTACTGTGACAGTCAAAGTGCTATATGTTTGGAAAAGAATCCTACTTTCCATGCTAGGACGAAATATATAGATGTATAGTATCACTTTGTACGAGATATGGTGGAGGATGGGAAGGTCTCTTTGGAGAAAGTGGATACTCTGGAAAATGTTGCAGATGCATTGACGAAGCCTATGAGCACAGAAAAATATAGGTGGTGTGCCAGTTTGATGGGCCTCTTGGCCCATGAATTTCAATAGTTTTATTATGCTCTGGAGTTGTCAGTAAGGTCTTCATCAAGTGGGAGATTGTTGGAATATTTTCCTCAATCCATATTGACATGTAACTCCTGGAGGGAAAAGTCGTTGTGACATTAATCATGTCTGGCCGACTAACTGTTCTGAATCCTTTGAAATGTTCCAAGTCGCTGAGACAAGGTTGGTGTCTTGCTGAATGAACTATCGTTGTGACAAGAAGCATTCGCTATGACCTTTTGTCGAATGGAGACCTCTGGCCGACAATATGTTCTTATCGGGCTTCAAGAAGACTCACAACAGCTGGTGTCTTCGGGGTGATTTGATCAGTTGGTATGAAGTCCCAGTGACCGAAGAGAGTCTTACCGATAGCATATGGCCTTCGCGGTGACACTAAATGGTTTTTCGGTATGAGGTCCCAACGATAATGGAAGGTCTCACTGACGGGGATACAATTGAAGTCATCGAAGTAGCTCTTAGCGCTCGGTGAAAGGTCTTGGTGAAGGTCAAATGTCTTGCCGACTCGTTAAGACATGAGTGCTCGATGTGAGGTCTCGGCGAAAGAAAAAAGTCTTGCCGACTCAGTAAGACTTGGTTGCTCGATGTGAGGTCTTAGCGCTCGCTGTGAGGTCTCGGAAAAAGACAAAAGTCTTGCCGACTCGGTAAGACTTGGTTGCTCAATGTGAGGTCTCAGCACTCAATGAAACATCTTGGCAAAAACAAAAGTCTTGTCGACTCGGTAAGACTTGTTTGCTCGGAGTGAAGTCTTGGCGAAAGACGAATGTCTTTCCGACTGTCAGGTGCTCCGGTGAAACTTGAGGAGACTCGGTAAAACCTCTTGGCGAATGGAAAGTCTTGCCAATGGAAAATTTGAAGTTGTGACTTTGTGAGCATTGGTATGAGTCTAGCCGATGAGAAATCTCTTGCCGATAGGAATGCATTAGATGTCAATGGATTCAGTATGACTCATGGCGTTCTTTATATCGTCTTGCAAACTGTTGGGACTTACGCCGATATCGATATGAAGAATTTGTGGCATTGGGGAGACACTATTAGTGTCTCACTGATATGCCAACAAAGTTGAATGCCTTTGACCAAATCAACCATCCTATGTGGAGCCTCGTGGACCAATCAGAGGAAGCGAATTTCAAATGGATGGCAGTTAGATTTGTACAATAGTTGCGATGCTGGAGCTGAACTGCATGCAGGGAAAAATCAACTCTCAAGAGGAAACCTTATAGGATGGGCAATGGTGGATAAGGATGAACAAAAGACAAAAATCAGAATGTGATAAAATAAAAGTAGATCAATTCTGAGGAAAAATATGAATCGAATTGTTGAGAGAATTTTCTGTAACAAGAATAACAGTGAATGAAACTACTGTGAACTAATACTAGAGAGTTGTATCTCTAATTTGTATGTAATTGGTTTGTTACTGTAATACAAAGAGATTCAGCTTGGTGTGGTGGGTTTTTTCCCGAAAGGGTTTCCCACGTAAATCTGTTGTTCATTGTGTTTGAGTATCTTCTCTATTTCTATAAATCATTCATGTGTGTCTTAATTGGATTGTAATTTGAAAATTAAAAGTATGGTATGCTTACTTCCCTATGGTTTCGACATTAGGAAAGTTGCTTCTGCACCTTTGCTTTCCTTACAAAATTAGATCCAATCGATCATATTAGGGACTTCTGAAATATGAGTTTAGAGCTTTCTCATGAGGACACATACTTGATGTGTTTGTTTCCTAGGAGTCTTGGAGGCCAATCTATGGAATGGCTATTGAAAATCACATCGCCTATCAAGACATTTGAGGAATTGATTAATGAGTTCATATCATAATATTCCTACAACATACAACATCAAATAACCATGATTGATCTCTACAAGGCTAAAAAGAAACCTGGTGAACCATTCATTACATTTCTTCAGAGATGGAGAAGATTGTTTGCTAGATACCCACGTCATGTTCCTGAAAAGGAAAAGATTACCACTTTCATAAACAAATTAGATCAAGAGATGAGCTAACGTTTTAATCTTCATTGTTCTCCCTCTTTTCATAAATTGATTGAAAATTCCATCACCATTGAAGGTGCCTGAATCCAGAGAGGGCTAATAAAACTTGACAAGGACAATCCTAGCTCTTCAAATCACCACAACGACAAGTCTAAGTTTTGTACTCACAACAAAAACATGGTAAATGATGGTGTTGTAGATGCAAATCATGTCTCGACTAAGCCATTTTTTCTTACTACTCCAAGCACTCCTCGCTATAATAGCTATAACAACGTCAATTCGGTCACAAATAAAGGAAACAATCCTCCTCCTCAGAGAGACAATGTGAATCAAACTTCTATTCCCAAACAAGGGAATGCCAACAATCAAGGTTACCGTGGAAACAACAACAATACCTTAGGAAATACCTCGAACACAAATCCACAACAATCTTCATTCTTCTCTAGCAGCAAAACTTTTACTCCACTGGGTCAATCTCTAGAATTTGTCTTTAAAGAGTTGATGGCAAAGAACGTTATCACCTTACCGCCTCAATGAAATTCTGAACCCAGTGTGAAGCCTCCATCATGGAATGATGCATACTATTGTGATTATCATAGGTGCAAGGGACACAGAACGAATAATTGTCAAGCCTTGAAGAATGTAGTCCAAGATTTGATAGAAAATGACACCATCACAATAGAAGGACACCAACAAACAAATGAAGATCATCAAGCATTTAAAGAACCTCTTCCAAACTATGAAAAATGGGAATCTTCTTCATCAAACAACAAAGGAAAGAATGTAAACTATGTCTATGAGACTACCATTCTTAACATTTATGTAGTTCACAATAAAATTCATGATAAACAAGACATTGTACAAGCTAATTTGAAAGTTTGTCAATCCCAAGCTATGGTGGGACACTCCACCACACCTCATTGCCTATCATTTACTGAAAATGATGATGCATCACTCACCCATCCGCATAATACTCCACTTCATATTGAGGTTTTAATCCATAAATGTATGGTCAAACATGTTCTAATAGATGGAGTAGTTGGTTTAAATATCTGCTCTTTAAATTTTATACATGCATTGGGATATCCAAAAGAAGAAATTGATTCCAGTAACAAGAGTACCATGAAGGCATATGATCAAGAGGGATCAATTATTTTACAAATCTGAGTTGGCTTTGTGGTGAAGGATGTGGTTTTCCAAGTCCTTGATCTCTCCCTGCCTTATAATATTATCCTTGGAAGACCTTAGATACATGAAATGCAAGCAGTGTTCTCTACATACCATCAATTCTTGAAATTCCCTCATGATGGAGTTGAAATCACCATACAAGGAGATCTTAATCCTTCCATACCTTGTCATAATCTCAGTCCTAAAGCTAAAATCACCATCTCTAGCAAAAGTGAAGCACTACATACTCAAGCATGTGTTGATCTTGAATCTTCAAAAACATCCACTTCATCCATTGCAATATCAAATTCTAAGGTCCAAATCCATGACCTAGGAAATGGAGAATACTGTTTGGACAAATTGCTAGTAAAAGATACTACTACTGTTGTTGAGAAGGGTCAGAGTTCTAATAATGATGTTGAGACAACTACAAAAGGAATACAAAAAGATGACCATGCTAAGATTGAAACCACTTGGGATCTTGATGATACACGTACTTGTTCCATATCTACTACCACTCAATTTTTTCATATCACTGATAATCCACTATTTGATCAAAACTTCTATGATAACCCACTCTTTGAGCATGATCCCGTTGAGGATATCCAACCATCATCCTTCCATTCCACCTGCCCTAGACTAGGGTATGAATATCCTATTGTGGCCTCTACAAATCCATCTTGCCAAGTCGCTAAGGATATGCAAGCTTCCTTTGATGTTATTCCTACCAAAAAGGATAGTATCAAAGACTCTGTTGATGACATCACTAATCCTTCCATCTCACTTACATCCATCCACCTTATACACATGGATCAACAAGTATCATTCAAAGAAAATATAAAGGAGGTAATTCAAGAATCAAAGGTCAAAGTGCCTTTTTCAAAGGGAGATCTAAAATCAAAAGAAAGCTTGCAAGGAAAGAAAGATCAAGAAAAGTCCCTTAGCCAATATAAAAAGCTATTGGACAAATCAGAAACAAAGAAAGATCCATACAAGTCCACTAGCCAAAATCAAAAGCTATCGGGCAAATCAAAAATAAAAGCAAGCAAAATTCGATCTCCAAACATGCCTCTCCCTCAAAAATCACTAGGGGAATCTATCAAGAAAGAAAATCAAAGAAAGAATTTGTTGATCTAAGGTCTTCATCCACCTCATTATCACTCATACCATATAGTCCTTTCCACCCATCCATGTTCACATACCCATCATATCATTACACCTCCATTGGTGATGTATTTCGATGCATCTTTGATGATGACCCCTTCATGTACTATAACTCATTGGTTGCTCAACCTCCTTTTTGACTAACACCTGATGGCCCACATAGAGTGCACAAAAGGGATCCTATCCTAGCCTCTTACATTCACTACATCTATCGTCCTTCATACTTTCCATTCATACTCCTCATTCTGATTAGGTACTTTCATCCAACACAGTCATCCACACAGGAGAGTGGCATCGTCAAGGCGGTCAACGGATCTGGCATTTATCAATTCTATATCTAGCTTCGGAGTGCACAAAAAAGTCCTAAAGAAATACAAAAAAAATAAAAAGGGCTGAAGAAATCCAAAAAATTTAGAAAAAGTCTTGAAAGAAATACAAAAAAACAGAAAAAGTCCTGAAGAAATCCAAAAAAAAAAGAAAAAGTCCTAAAAAATTAGAAAAATACAAAAAAATTAAAAAGAAATCAGAAAAATGCAATAAAAACAGATAGTGAAAATCTGGCAAACAAACGCTATTTGTAGCTCTCCATCTATTAGTTCATGTTCTACACTTAGCTTCTCAGCCTTCATTTCATGCATCTTTTCACCATCATCTTAGGGCCATAACAACATCATACGGTCATCATTTTCCTAGAGCGATAATGTCTTACCATGGCTTGATTATTGTACATATTCATTTTAGCAAGTTGTGCCAATCCTGGGGGAAAACGTTGACATACTGGGGGTAATCAATTTTTAGAGTTTACCGAAACAACTAGACAATGACATAAAATCCAAACATGCGAACAAACAATCAAATCACATGAACAACTATCAATCATCGATCCATATCCCAACAGTTTTCAGCAAGTACCATATCATAACACATATCTAGATGATCTAAAATTTGAATAATGTTTGGAATATCAGTATTATATTTTGAACAATGGTTGTTTGACTTTCAATATCATCCCTCTAGAGCACACTCGATGATGTACTGAACTAGAGTGGCAAGGAAAGAGGATGATTTTTCTTTGTCTGTTGTCTTGAGGTTAACTATCCATCTGGTGCAAATATGTTGCGAGACATGATTTTCAAAGCCTACCATTGATGACAGATCCAATTTGCATCATAAAATGGTTAATTTTTGTCTGTTTATGCAAGAAATGCTCAGGTCATCTCAATTCAATTATACCTTGATGCTTGTGTTCACTTGCTATATCAAAAATTATGAAATTTGTACACAGGTCATCATTGGTGCTAATTTCCCCTCTGATGCTTGTACATACTTCCAACATTTTAAAAATGCTCTATGATGATTCAAGAAAGCTAACAAAAGGCTCAACAAATGGTTGGTTTCGTTTAGTTGCATTTCATTTAAATCATTGTACATATCTGCATACTGGATTTGCATCAGAGTTTTGAAAGGCTGAACAAAAACATCAACGGTTGTCATGTCTCTTTGGACTATTTGTGGAGGAAATTCGAACATTTGTTCCATTATTCTTCTTTCATCTTCATCATCATTTCATTATTCATTATCATTTCATCTAGGTCCTATACATATCATATAGTTTATCATTTATCATTCATTTTCATATCATCATTTATTTATCCATCATTATGCATTATCATTTCATTTATCATTTTTCATATCATATAATTTCATTGTATACCCTTGATCATTCTCATTTTATATCATCTTCTTTTTATATATTGTTTTATGACATATCATTTAGATCCTTTGTCATTTCATATCATTCATTTATCCATTAGGTATTCCATATCACTTCCATTTTCATATTATCTATCGTCTTCATGTCACTTATCATTTTCATTTTGCACAATTGCATACCATTTATCATCTTCAATACCATTTCATTATCATATTTCATTTCACTTATCATTTCATTCCATTTTCATTATCATTCCATCCATTTCATTACATATCATTTATAATCTTATCATACATCTCATTTTTATTAATCATGTTCATCCCATTATTCATATCATTTATCATTTGTTGCATTGCATTCATTTCATATCTTTAATCATCTATCATTTTCATATCATTTATATATCATCTCATTTTTTGCATAGCATCTGACACATATCACATATCATTTCATAGCATTTTCTATTCATGATGCATTTCATAAACACAACATCCATTTTTTTATCACATCATTATTTATTGCATTTGAAAAATCCAAAAACAAAAATTCCATACATACATTACATTTCCACATCATTTGCAAAACATTACATTTTTCATAAACATATCATATATTCCATTGCATATTTTCATAATCAAATCATAAGTTATCCACCTGCATGACATCATTAGTACGCATCAAAAATCATCATCATAAGCATATTATGGACCATCTTGCATCACAGGTTAGGCATCAAATCATCAAAGGCATCACAACTTCATCTCATAACATATACAAACCAATGCATATCCATACCATCATCACATCAACAATGCACATCCTCAAAACTCATCGCTGCATAACATCACTCATCAAAAATAAATACAAATGTCCAATGTCCAATGAAACTGAAAAGTCTAGACAGATACATAAAATGTGATAAAAAATAAGGTACATGCTCTAAAAAATGATCTACACATGTGAAATACATCCATAATACTACATCAATAAACATCACATATCAAGGCTGGCTAGTGGAGCCCCCTAATGGAGTTGGTCTAGAGATTGGTGGCCTACCACTACCACCTGCGTCAGGATCTTGTTGAGGTCCTGTAACCCCTCTAGACATAGTCTGTGATCTACTCTTGAATCTGCTATGGGACCGAGGGTAAGGCTCTCTGCGCTCAAGAGGATACAACTCCTCATATCTAATCCAGTAATGCTCAACCTACCATCATGCAATCACAACCCATATCTATCTATCAGTGACCCATATCAAGTGCTCTATCTAAGTGACTCATATCATGAAATCAATGCTAAATCTATCTATCTGAATATCAAATCAATCTACTCTATCATCATTTACTATTTTTTTTCTTTTTTAGGAAAGAAAATTTATCAACAATCAAATCATTTTCCTATCTGTACTTCAGTCATGAATACAAATATGTTTGAACCACATCATCTACTATTTTTTTTCTATCGCAGAAAGAAAATTTATCAGAAGTCATATCAAGCTAGATCTACTCTTTGTTTTTTTTAAAAGCAAAGTTATCAGCAAATCACACAATCTATCAATCCATCTACTATTTGTTTTTCATTCAATGGAAACAAAGTTATCAACTACCTACTCTTTATTTTTCTATTTTTGGGAAGCAAACTTATCAATTAATCATAAGATTTTCTATCATTTCTATCCCTATCAACATGATGACAAGACAATTTATCTATCTATTGACCAAACTTTGAGCTTATTTTTCAAATTGGGGCATCTTTTAATCAATTATTGAGAGCTAAATCACTGCATCCCTCTCATCATCAAAATTTCATCATCAACTCAACATTTTTCTCATCATCAGTGATTTACCTCCTGAGGGGACATCATCAATATCAGCCACATTTCTCAATCAGAAACATATCAAGTTCATATCAGGGGCATATCAGTTAAAATTTTTTGACCAGGGGCAAAATCAAACGCAACAAATTTCAAAGGCAAGAATATTTTCTTTGAAGCAATGTGTTTCACACGTCACTTCAAAGAGGGGCAAAATGTATACATCTAAAAATGGTCACAATTAATCAAGCTTGTTAATTAATTAAATATGAATTATTTAATTATTCTTCTAAAGTCATCTACATATAAATAAATTTAATTATTTATTTATATTGTTCACTTTTATAATTCTTCTACCTTAATTAAATAAATAACTTTATTTAATTATTACCATCTTCCATCTTCCTCTTAATTAAATTAGATAAATTTTATAATTTATTTATATTAATTATCATACTATTCTAAATTTGAATTTTTAAATTCAAATAAGGGAATATTCCTCCAAACACTTTCTTCATCTCACAGTTAAATTAAATATTACAAATATTTAATTTAACACCTTTTCTCACTCCATGCATAATAAAATATTTTAAATATTTAATTACCTTCCATTCTCATCTCTCACACATAATTAAATATTTTAAATATTTAATTACCTTCCATTCTCATCTCTCACACATAATTAAATATTTTAAATATTTAATTACCTTCCATTTTCATCTCTCACACATAATTAAATATTAATATTTAATTATGCAAACTTCTAAATTCACCATCACATGAATTAAATAAATTTATTTAATTAATTATGAGATTTATCTCTAACTCACTCCTCAAATGGCAACTTTCCTTCAGTTCTGAATGGGAAAAATTGTGTAGGAGGAAACCTTCCATCTCTCTCTCAAATTTCAAAAATCTCTCACCATTCATCTTGACAAGCTTGATTTCAACCATTGATCACATCAGCCAATCATAATCTTTTGAAAACTCTATAAATACCCTTGTGAATCCAAGCATTGGTTACACACACACATTAGATACAGGCATTAGAGATTAGTTGCATTCAAGTGATTAGCATTTTAGCATTATAATGCATCAGCATAATCATATATTAGCATAGCATTCAATCATCATCTTCAATCTCGTTCTCTAGGTAGACCGTTTGTTGAGCCTAACAGACAATCTGAGAGCAAGTTGGAATCAACAAAATCATTGGAGATAGAGGACAATTGGATGACATTAAGGAAAGAACACTGAGTTTGCACTCCTTTTATTTGATCTTCTGTTTTGATATAATGTCGCATTGGTGTGTTTTGATTTAATTTCGAATCTACATTTATTGTACACTTAAAATCAATCACACGCTTTATGCCAAGATTCAAGGGCAAGAGACCAAGTGGCAATAATGGGGTGGCTCTTGGGCGGTGACTAGGCAGTGCCACTTGCTTGGGCAGTGACTAGGCTAGAGGAGCAGTGGAGCAATATCCTGGCGGTGATTCCTGACAAAGGTAACGATAGGGGTTCCATTGGCGGTTCTACCATGGAGTGGGAAATATTGGGATTTAAAACAAACTAGGCGCTAAATACTCAAGCCCCTGCTCATCAATATGATTGAGGGTCATCAATATGATTAGGGCTAATAAACCAAATGCTAGTAAAAACAATGATTGTCGCAAAATTAAAATAATGTCGAGAAAATTTTGCAAGGTTGTTGATGACATCAACCCTATGTGGGATACTAGCACAATAATAGTATGATTATCGAAAAAATTAAATATATGCCATTTCATATTTTTGTTATTGTTTTCCTAATTTTCCCACCAAAATTCGTACAATCCTACACAATGATTACAACCATGTGGTATGACATGTATTGTAATCGTACAAATTTGTAAAGTCATAGATTTTTCCTTGACCTTTGTGTCCTTAATTTTTCCTTTTTTTTTAACTACTAATAGTTTGATGAACTGACAATTGATCTTAATATTTTTGGGCACGCTGGATGCAATGGTGATGTTTGTTTTGCTCCAAGATGTGTCAATTTTTTTCTCCATGATGAATCTCTCAAAAAATGGATAGGGATTCATAGATCTAGTGCTTTGATACTATGTAGGAGTTGATTGTTGAACCTCATAGCCCAAAAATCACTTGCAACCAAAATTCTTATCACATGAAGAGTGAAAATGAAAATAGTGCACTATACAACCTTGAGAAATGAATTGATCCAAAAGGGCACCATGATTGAGCTTTTGTAGTGAGTGGATTGGATTAATACTTCTGGATGATTACACCAATGAATAATGAATCCTTATAAAATAAAAAAGCAAAAAGAAACCCTAGATGAAGCCCTAGGTGATGATTAAATTAGAGCATGTCATCATCCTATTCTATGAGACAAAAAAGCACATGATCTTATAATAAAAAAACACTCCTACGTTTAAGTGTAATAGAGTAAAAAATGGACCTAATTAATTAATTAGGTTATTTTCATATTTTACTCTAATAGAGAGTAGTTAATTCCATGTGAACAACAACTCTATTTTTATTGTCACCAATCAAATAACCCATTGGATAATAACCTTATCCTTGTTCTCAACTGGGTATGAAACGTTAGCGACCTCTATATGATCAACAACAATCAATCAACAATGATCATGGCACAAGACTAAAGGTATACATTGTTAGTTAGACCATCCTCGTTGAGAATACTCTTCAAGAAGTTTAAAAGGATGAGGCTAGGCAATTTAAAGGTCTTCTTCAATCAATGATCCAAAACATGACCTTGACACAAAGCATCCCTAAGAGTCCTTGACCTCTTCTTAGCCATAACAATCAATCTATTAAACACACAAAAACCAAGACACCTTAACATTGTTGGCAATTATAGAGTTGCAAGCTCAACAACCATACAACCTGCATTGAATGTATGTAGATGAATGAGAGGACATGATCCGTAAAAAAATGTTCACATGTGTATAACATAATGAAATGTTGAATAAAAAGTACAACCCAACATGTCACATCAAACAAAGACGAGATTTCATCACTAAGGGATAGTGTTGAGGGATTAACTAATCATGAAGGCTTTTCATCTCAAATTAAAACATCAAGTCCATTCTAATCAACAACATCAGAACTTTGTAACATAAAAAAAGGGAGTAAGATTGATGCCTTTGTTAGCTAGCAAGTTTGTTGCCTTGTTTTGTTCACAAAAGCATTGAGAAAAGGAGATAGAATCAAAATATTGACAAATATCAATTGCCTCCTCTAAGAGATAGTTGATCTTCCTATTCCAAAAGCTCTATTTAGTAAAAGTTCATAATCATTTCACACTTTTAAAAAGTAAATGACTCATACAAATACAATTTATCAATTTGGACTGCCTAAAAACGATGTGTATGTTTTGAATTTTAAAATGATGTAAGTTAATGAAATGTAGAACTCTTAATGTAGTTCATAATTGTATTTTTTTAAATTAGTTATATATAGAAAATAATTTTAATTGTTGATTTGTTTTTAAATTGAGGTTATGAGACATTGCAAAAAGTAACTTTAATTTTTTCTTTGATTTTCCCCGTTAGATAACTTGAAAATCTAGTACATGAAAAAAAATCAATGAATATTTATTTTTTAATCATTTAAAAAAATCAAATTTACTCAAAATATTATATGTTTGATAAGATGTTAGCTTTTGTCTAATTTTTTAATAATTAAAAAAATTATACCTTCTTAGAGAGGATTCTCTCTAATGCATCTTATATTTCTCAAAATTTTAAATATATTTTTATAATTTTTAAATTTCTAATCAGCTTCATGTTTGATTATAAATGCCTACTTGCAATAAATTAAACAATTCATAATAAAACTAATCAAAATTACAAAAAATAGATACTAGACTATGAACTCTATGAAATGGTATTTTCAAATTTTCATGAAAAAATCCTTAGATGGAGAAATTTGGAGTTCAAGTTGATTTTTTATTAAATTTACCCCAGAAGAGGGGTTACACTACCATATGGGTTGCCACGTAGATAACTTTGGGCAAAAGAGTTTCAGCCAAAACTCTTTCATTTGAAATATTTTGGATGGAAACATTGTCATATAAATTGAGCCTAGTTTGAATTTTAATATCAAATTATATCAATTTAATAGTTTTTGGAAAAAGTGTTTTAGTTGAAACACATTTCGTCATAGAGATGCACTCTTTTGCTCATTTTTTTTTGGGTTGAAATCTTGTAATATAAATTTAACTTAGTTTGAATTTTAATATCAAACTATATCAATTGTCATGGAAGTGCCAAGTGGTTTCAAGTGAAACACCTAAAACTATTTTGTTGGCCCAAAGTGTGGCATAGCTCTAGAATTTTACCCATTTCTTTAGACCATTAATAACATTTGTAGAATCACCTTCCACCACAAGCTTCTTACACCCCTTCAAGCTAGCCAACAAAAGATCAACAATAACAATTGCACATTTTTCCTTGTTGTTGGTCTTATGAGTCAACAAGAGGGGGGCCTCTTTAAAGAAGAAAACAAACGAATTGCATAAGGAAAAGCTCACCCCAATTGAGCTTGAGCTGCCAAAGGAAGCCCCATCAAAATTTAATTTCCAGAAGTCGACTACAGGATCTTTCCAATTATCTAATCTACCATTTACCCTCTTCACTATTAATCCATTAATGAGAAAAAGGTCAAGAATGTTACCAAAAAATTAGAAGATAATAGTACATCGGTTTTCTTCACCACCTATGTTTCATTGTTGAATTAGTCCATGCACCAAATTGTTAGGATGGATTTTTAGGATTAGAAAATCTTAAGAGGGACTTATATGTTATGTGAGTTGCTTTGTCTTGTGATTTTACCAATCTAAATTAGATATAAAATTCAAGGAAGAAGTAAGTACTCAAAAGTGGTCATTAAAAAAAGAAGAAAATGTACACTAATGTCCATAAGCGACTAGAGATGGTCGATAGGACTTGACAAAACAATTAGGAGAGAGGAAAGTGCTACAAATTCAAATTTTCCTAATGTAAAATATGGCTTTGGATCAAAATAAAAATCAAAGAGAATAAACTATAATAAATATCCCCAAGAGAAACTATTAAAATACTCACATAAATAAATAGTTAAGAAAATGAGGGAGGCAACCATAAAATCATTACTAGAATACTTGTGTCATACTTGAGAACATCATCATCATTCAACTATGTTGTTTGAAATGAGAGGAATGTTATCAAAAAATACCACAAAAGGCTCAATAGAAAACTTGATTAAATGCATAGAAAAATGTATGAGGTGAAGGGGTTTAGGTTGGATGGCCTTATGGATGTAGGGTATTCCCCTTAGAAACTCTCCTAGCTCCCAAGTTCAAGAAGTCTTTGGAACTAGGAAGAAAATTGCAATACAAGACTACCTCTATCTTGATGATGTATATTGAAATAACTAGAAAAATCCAAAACTTGAGTGGATATTGACAAGAATGAGATCTTTTAGGCACTCAAATTATAGTATGCTAAGGAGGGGGTGTTTTCTTATTAATCCATCCTCATCGAGTTAGAATTTGCAACATTCAAAGGTATATTAAAGGACACCTAATGAAAAAAATGGTGCAAAATTTGAGGAAATAAACCTACTATGTGGTGAGATATATTACTAAACTAATCATCAAGAGAAAAAGTACCAAAAATATTTGGTTTATATGTCAAAAGAATGTGGACAATGAAGCTCTTGATTCTTTATATAAGAAACAATATCCCCATTGAATTTCATAAGAGATGAGACACCCTAATATGTAGAGCTCCCTAGTTACAATCTACTAGATAATGATGATGACATAACATGTTCCCAGAAATAGTAAGGTGGCCGAATTTCATCACGTATTGGTGGAAACCAACCCTAAATTTCTCAAGGGGAATAATAGCTCGTCTACCCATCACATTAAACATAGAAAGGTTGGGTGATGATTCTATCTCCCATTACAAAAATAATCTTAGCATTAAAATACATCTTTAGGCTATTATTTAGGAGTATATAAGACTTTGATTGATTCATTGTGCAATGGGATTACTTCATGTCATATATTTTCTTCAATACTATCTTGTGGACTTGTCTTAGAGCACACAAATATACCAATAAATCTCTAAGTCCCCTTCATTTATGTTGTACAAGATAACATTAACCCTATTCCTTAGTGATTCCATGCAATTTATTTTTAGTGCTTCAAAAAAAAAAGACACACATAGATGAAAGGTGGGTGAAATCACAATACTGTGTCACTTTTTGCCCAAGATGGACATTCACATCAATATTTTTAACTGAATCTTCATCTTTTGAGACTTATAGTAGCTAAACCATTAAGAATTTGAAGATGATGCAAACTAGTGATTTGTGAAAATTTGTGTGTAGATTCTAAATATATATATTTCAAAATTTTCCAAAATAAATCATGAATCTTTCAACATCTCCTTTAATTAGTAGTTTTAAATAGAAAACAACATTTTCATAAAGTACTGGTTGTGTCGTACAACATAAATTTTTTTCTATAAAGGATGAAATTCTAATTTTTGAAATATAGATTCTCAACATCAATATCAAGGGAATGGATATTTTTCCATAATATTTTGTTACTTATATTTTTTAAAATTAATTTTTGAAGTCACTGTAACTATAATTTGGACATACATGTGTGTCGTACAACCTAACTTGTTGTGTATATATCGAAATCCTTTTTTTTTTGGTGAAAAAAGGATATCAATACCTAGGGAAAGGATATTTTTTGAAATTTGTTTACAATGGTTTACTATTCTTCCACCTCTACAAAATGAAGAGCTTGATGTTTGAAGAAAAACCTATGTTTAGTAAAATTTAAAAATTAAATACATGATAAAATGAAAACATATCAAAACTATACTTGTTGGAAAGCTCGTTTCAAGGGCTAAAATCTTGTAAAATATAATTGCTAAATGATGTTATCTAATCCCTCAAAAGGTAAAGAAAAAGTGTTTTTTTCCAACATTTTGATAGGTGTAAAGGAGATTTCATTGTGGGTACGATATAATACTAGAGGGGTTTTATCCAAGGGGGTTTGATCTAAGGGGCTCTTATCTATCCCTCTTCAATTAAAAACCTTTAGATGAAACCTCTCAAGGCTTAAATCATTAGTTTTTCTAAAAAAAGTGATTTCAGGAAAAAATCAGCATGTCCCAAAAGTGAGACACACTATTGTAGCAGCACCCAGGTGAGTAGGTGTTGTTTAGTAGGAAAAGTGATCCTAGATCCAAATAGATTAACTAGGATTATCCCCTTTTCACTTGACTAAACATTTAAACATAAGTTAACTAGGGTTCTTATGATCAGCTTGCTGCCAAAATGGACAGAAAATCCCCTAGTAATTTATGTTTATTTTTGTGTTGTGCTAAATTTGATGTGTGATTTGACAAGCCTATTTTAAATACAACCCTAGAGATCTAAAACTATAATTTATCAAACAAAATAAAACAAAAAGTTACAAAACTGACCTGGATCTAAGAAGTGACAACAGATAGGAGTCAAAGCTATAAATTTTGGCTTGAATTAGTTGTTCTAGGGCTCGAGGTTGCCCTAGACTGAACTCCTTTTTTGAATTTTCAAATTTTGGATTGTAGGTTAAGGTCTGCATTCTATTTTCTTGGACTATCACTAGTTGAAACCTTCATATTTGACCTGTACACATGAAAATGGGGGAAAAGGTTGTGCTATATAGGGGCTTGCCTAAGTCAAACCTCATGTTGGTATTCCTACCTCCATGTACAACAATTGATGATGATCAAGAGAGCATACCCTAGGTCGGGTAGAGGCTAAAACAACAATAATTGACTGAAATGATGAATGACAAAAGATAATGTTCCCTTGATGTGAAAACTCCTAAAGAAGAGATTTCACATAAATCACCACAAAAATTTGATTGATGGATGCCTTGAATGTTTGATGGACCTGTAAAGGTTAATTTAAAACACAATAGATTGATGCAACTAGCATGTAGAGGATAACTCAATAAATCTTCATGATCTGGCATGATTGATCATGATAGCTCCTTGCACATATTTGCTCCCTTCATCTTGATGTATTGTAACCTTGAACTTGAATGATGAAATTGTTGTAATAATGTTGCTAACACTTCCCTTGACTGCCCTAGACTAATTTTATGATCTTCAATTTTCTCAATATATTTTTTGGGATTTGAAATGATAAAATGACTAGGTATTTATACGCAATTATTCTAGTTTCCCAAAAATCAAATACCGATGGCTGATAATAGAAATTGGAAATTAAAATAATAAATTACCGACATTGACATATTCAAATTTCTAGCCAAAAATGTTGGTCTGGGGTGTAGGAACACTAGACTAGATTCTTTCTTTTTCAAGATTAAAAGTGTTGAGGGAAAAATATTAAATGCATAATTTGATTTCCCATGTTTGATTTTTCAATAATGTTTATAAAAATGGGAAATTAATGCATAATTAGGTCCAAGCACATAGGGGGGAGCAAAACCTAGTGTGAAATTGTCAAGGGTGACAATTTTTTGACGCTACAGGTACATTTCTTGTTAACCACCATAACATTGTTTTCTTTCATTCTTGTATGTTAGTAAGAAGTTAGTCAATGAGAAGATATAAATCTTGTGGTGTGCATCCAACTTCTTAAATTTTATACAAAACTACTATATAATACAATTTTTGAACTTATGGTTCTAACATAGTTTCTCCTTATTCAAAATTATCTTTTTTTGAGAAGTACTATTATTAACATTTGCACTCGCAGCTTTGGTATTCATTTCATTTCATACTGATTCCAATTTTTTTAAGCATGTTGTCCTTTAGGTATACACTTAGCCTCCAAATATATGGTTTCAAATTTCTATAGTTTTCTTTCAATCATGTCCTATTGGTACTGGAGTTCCATTTGAATATTTCTTTGCGTTTTGTATGTCCACTCATATAAAGTATGAGTATAGGAAGTTTGGTCTCAAAACTTACAACACTTTATCCTATATTTTGTTACAATATAAATGTTGTGTTGTGTGGATTTATCTTGCATGCAATCGTGGATGATGTACTAATTCCATATGCCTATATGTAGTGTGTGGATTTATCTCACACAGACTATTCCTCATAGGTAATTGGTTTAGCAATGCTATTTAAATATGTCAGGTATACAATGTAATGCACCATAAGTGTTGAGACTTTGAATGAAGTAAAGGGTATCTAATGTATTCATTGTAATTTGTTTGTTTATGTGATCACCATTTTCCTTCAATTACATGGGTTCTATGTCAAGTTTCATTTCTAACATGGTATCAATTTTTTTGGTTTTGTGCATGGAGGTAGAGTCCATATTTTATGTGGGTCTTGACATAGTGTTGGTTGTTGACACTCCACATCTATGTTTTGAGAGATTGATGGTTTATATTTGGGGATTCCAATATTGTTTTCCCATAATTTGTAGTTTGTTGATCATGTACAATGGATTTTAAGTTTGGTGTTGATATTCCCTTCCCATTTTTTAGATTGTGTGTTTCAATTTTAATCTATGCTTTGATGTGCTAATCATTCTCATGTTTTTCCTAATAGAACACTGAAAAATTTTTAAACAATTTTTTACAAAACAAAAATTATTTGCAAGATGTTACAATAGTGACTTTTTTTTAAAGACAATGAGTGAAGGGTTTGTAGTTACATGGGAAGTGGTTGCATCCACACAAGAATAAAAAAAATGTTGAGTGTGGTGTGTGTCATTCTCAATAAGATTGGAAAAGAAATTTATAAAGGTCTATTATAATTCATGGTTTTCGATTTGATTTCTTGGGAAATTGTAAAGAGCTTGAGAAGGCATGGATTGTGAATAGAAATAACACATGGTATTTAAAACAAATTTTATAGCATTTGAAATTTAAAGGAATTTTTTTGGTTTGTGAACATTGTACAAATCATATAAACCAATTTAAAAAATGTGTTTAGAAGCAAGTGATAGGTTTTAGCTAGTGTAGGGATCATAATTTACATTGGGGCTTTTTAAAGTAGTATGTGTCTAGTTTATTTGGGTATTTTTGAGGAATATTGGAGGTTCCATGGTTTATTTGCATACACTAGGTGGACGTGGTTGCGCTTAACCATGTGACTTAGGTTCATAGTCAAATGATAACAATATTAATTGTCAAAAATAAAGGGTCATGATTTTGGAAAAAAATGTGGCAAGGGTTGGATTGGGCTTAACCATAATGTAAGTTCATAGTCAAATGGTAACATTGTTACTTGTCAAAAGTAAATGTGCACAATTTTGAAGAAATGTGTGGGAAGCATAGGATCCATGGATAAGAACCCACTAAATATAATGTAGTGTCTTGTTACCATTTTAGGCTAATATGCATTCAAGCCACATTTGACCTATAAAATCACTATTCAAGCTAGATGGGCATGGGTTTGGGTAGCTTTAGAGTAATGCCTTCACAATTAAAGCACGTGAATAAAAATTATTAATAAGATAAATTTAGTAGAGTTTGAAAGATGAGTTCCTTTTTTTTGTCTTTTAATGATTTTTAATTAAATAATCATCTAATACCTTTATGAATTTGAGACCCCTATTTTTGGTATTTGTTCACATGGTGGTTGAAGTTTAGAGGGAAATGCTAAATATTTAGCCCTTGGTCATATGGGGTTAGTATAAAAATTGTAGTCCCTAATTGTATGCTTAAGCCTTTGAGGGCTTAAATCCTTGCTAGATCTCCCTTTGGATGCAAATTTTTTAGGGACCATAACTTTGACATGCATTGGAATTTTTAAAGCACTTTTTTAAATTGCATGCTTTTTTGAGCCCTATGCATTGATGTAGTCAAATTTCATTTTTAGAAATTCTAAGCTTATGTTTTCTCATTTTTATTAAGTTACTTTATGTTGTTTGTTCCAACTGATGCCTATATTTCTCTACACAATAGCCAATTCTAATACTTAAAAATTGTAGGAAATCAACCAATGAACAAGGATTTCAATATCCTTCTACACTTCAGGCTCTGCAAAACTTAGGTGGTATCCTTTTAAATAGCATCTAGAAATAAACTGTAATTCATATAAGACATTGAAGTAGCAAATAGATTCTCATGCAATCAAACAAGAATATGTGAACTTGATACAATAATAGGCTAAATTCCTTGTAAAATGTAAATCTCAGCCATGAGAACATTACACAATTACTATAACTAATAAATGAATTAATATTTTCATTGTTTAAATGGTCCTAGACCTATAATTAATCTACTTGTTTGGATCGGTGCCTTAAACCATGGGTAATAAAGTCACAAGATCCTACAATGCCTTCTGAGAAACAATTTAAAACAAATTCAGTGATATTCAATATTATTGCCTTACAATAATAGGTCCTATACTAAGATTCAATTTCAATTTTACTTAATAATCCCTGACCAACTTAAAACTCTTAATATTCCAATTATAGAAAATTAATCCATTAATTTAATAGAGGTTGTAAAAGAAATATTCATTTACATAACACTGCAAAGATGAACTCAAATATCCTTGATCATTTTATTCATAAGGGAAATAAGCTATACATTGGAGACAATTTTCATTGAATCATATTTTTAAGTATGTGTATCTTTTGAATTGTATATTGATGTACATAAACTTACACTTGCAGTCATTTTTCCCTAAAACCTAGAACAAGACTTAGCCTCTCTAATCAAAACTTGCATAATTACAACATCCAAAATCCTCAAAAATGGTTCAAAATTCCCTTTTATAGAAAAAAGGGAGCAAACAAGCTTGGAGCCCTAAACAGATGTCACATTTTCATTTGAGAACTTGTTCACATGACCAAACAAAATACAACTATCTCAGATAAGACAAAAGTACTTTACTCAGAGAACAAAATACTTATAGAAGCCATTGCAGAAGATATTCCTAAGTGTGCAAAATAGGACAAAATTGGAGCAACCGCATGATTGTTTTAGTTGTACTTATGGACCCATGTTGCAAATGTATCATTTGAAGACCAAGAAAATGTAAGAATTTGGTTGAAAATATTCAAATGAGATGAATATTCCTCATTTTTCCATTCCTTGGCTACTTCAGAGAACCTAATTAAATCTATTTCTAGCTTCACCAATTGGTCCACTACAACATTATACATGTCCATGTCAACTTTTATGTTGGCACAAATGGAATTGAGAAGAGGAGGCTAAATATTACTAAAAAATTTCCTCTATTATTTGTAGGCCTTATCTTCTCCTTCATCAGTTAATGTTTAAATAGGAGCATCAACATTGAAATTGGAAAGATTAACCATTTTCCCTATCAATGACATTCTTGGATTCTAGATATCCAAGATGCCTTTCATACTATTCTTTAGTTGGACATGGTTGTGTAGTGTCATAAAATTGCACCCTATGGCAGTTTCACACTTACACATTTAGGCCTGCCTTATTTACACAAAACCCTATAAGTTGGAATTTTATGATTCTAACTTCTTAGGCAACAATGATGAAGCACTAGTAGCCTGGGTGTGATTCTTGTGAAGTTTTGGTTAGAAACTAGCATGACATGTAGGTGTTTATGTGACACGCTAGCATCCTTGTACTTTTCGATATTTAAATTTGAATATTTTGTATCATTTTCATTTGGTACATCTTGTAGTGGAAATGATGTGTGTGTAACGGCTCCTCCCACCTATGCAACAACAAAAATCCATTTTCACCCTCATTTTGAAGGACAACTCTAAAAATGGAAGGCTCTCTCTTGCTTTCTCACTCTCACAACAAAACTTTGCAGAAATTCTCTCACACAACAATCACGACTCCTCTTGCTCATAAGTTTATCACATCTATCAATCCAAGAGGGGAGCCACAAGCTATTGGTAACACTCTCTTGTCATTTTATCTTAGATAATCTTGTCTAAGTAATCTCATCTTTATTTATTTGATTATATTCATGATAGGGGTTCTCCTCCTTTGCAGGGTTTGTTTCTATCATATGTCTTTACTTTATGCATTTTTATCTATCTTGATCCTACTTGGCTGTTTGTGGAGATGGAAACATTGAAATGAGGGTTTGACTAAGGCAAGCCCCCAAACAGACCCAAACATTTTTCCTATTCTTTTTGTGTGTAGATAAATAGATTTAGCAAGTTGGATATTCTGGATTCTGGAATTTTACTATTTGTTTCAATAGATGCAACAACATGGCCCACAAATGTCTGCTCGATGAGCCGACACCTAAGTCCAAGATAAAATATTCTTGAAGGTATAATTTTTGGTTTCTATACTTTCTTTTTTTGTATATTAGAGAACTAAATTCTATCATTTACTCTTGTAATTAAGTGATTACTTAGTGTCAATTTGGTTAAATTTTCTAAATATTCTCTATCATTTATCTTGTCACTTGAGCAGTGTCTTTTGAGGTAATTGAGGGCTATTTTCTCCATAAGACCCCATCATCTTGAGAGTAGCGGATCTCTTCTACATTTTTGGTGAACACGACATGAATGAAATCATGTCGGATCTCTTTCTTCAAAAATTTAATGCTTTTAATAATGCATTTTCAGAACAGGATTTTGATATGTTGGATGATACCCTAAATGATTTCTTAGAGGAATCTCCTTTTGCTCAAATTTTTTTTAAGCAAACTTATCCATTAAAACCTTCTTTGTTGCAATTTCAAAAGTCTATAAATGTAATCATAGTCTTTTCCGCCCCTCAAAGGCCTAAGAGGTTGATCATTTATGTGACTCTGGCTAGCCCTTCTCCTAAAAGGACTCACTGTATTCATGGGGTTCGTATCAAAAACCATACCTTTACATGAGATTCATGCAATCTAAGGCTTCCTCCTATAGAGTGGTATCCCATACTTATAACACTAGAAGGAATCAACATAACTCTAATCAACCTACTTCTTTACCACCTCCTCAACCTAGCCT
Organism: Sequoia sempervirens; assembly: GCA_007258455.2. NCBI lineage: Eukaryota > Viridiplantae > Streptophyta > Pinopsida > Cupressales > Cupressaceae > Sequoia > Sequoia sempervirens. The sequence continues at coordinate 11,950 of VDFB02069660.1, read as the reverse complement.
TCCTCAAGCACCTAGACCTGTAGCTAAGAAATCAAGTGAGTATGATCTTATCGAGAAATTTTTTGTTACTCCTTCCAAGATCTCACTAAATGGGATTTGCTTTAGATTGTTCTGGTTTACCAGGGTATGCTTTAGGAAGCCTTGCAAAAGATTCTTTTTCCTTCTTCTACTAGGCCAATGGATGTTAATGTGTTGATAGATCATATTCTTGCGGATTCACCAAATATTACATTTCATCCACATTAACTCCTCATCCACATTAACTCCCACCTTTGAAAGTGAAAAATCAAGCAAATCCTTTGATGACAATAATTTACATCATTAATATCAGCATTAGACGTGCTCTCGTTGACACCATTTTGAAACTCAACACATGTAGCATTGATTTATTGCTTAAAGTTAAAGTTGATACAACTTCTCTTGCTACTTCTTCCTTATATATTCATGGGTTTTATAATGTCAATCGACAAGCCTTAGGAATGATAATATTTCCTTTAAGGTTGGGACCCATTACTATACCCACCCTTGGTGTATGTTATGCCAAGACCATTGTCATATAATCTTCTCTTGGGGAGGCCATGGATTCATGCTTTGGGAGCAGTTACTTCTACTTTGCACCATTTTGTAAAGTTTGTTGCTAATAATGAATTGATCGCAATCAAGGTTGACCCTAATGATGTACACTTATGTGAGATGACAGTTGTTGGTCAAACTTTAGTTGCACCTACTATTAAAATTTTTATTCCTTCATTATCTTGCAATGCGTTGACATTTACTCTAGCAATACCTATTACAAAGGATACTCTTTAGAAAGATGTTCTTAAAGAAGATCCTCCCAAAGAAAAAATTCTTGTGTTTTCTCCTTCTATTTCTTCTCCTAAACTGAATGTGTGTCTAGGTGATGATTGGGGATCTTTGAACTTCACTGAATCTTATATTGGGGAATACAAAGTAGATCTTATCCACCTAGATATTCCAAATATCCCATTCGCCTCTATTAAGAAGGATGATTATGCTTCTATAAAAAAGGGTGATACTTATAATATGGATTACACTCTTGACACTCATCCTCCTCAGGAATTGTAATTTCATTATGGACCAGGATTTAATATATTCTCTAAGTTCAGTTATAGAGGTAAAGGTTGTGGGCGTGATGAAAAAGTTATTAGTTTCCCCATATAGGTTGATCCATGTGACTCTAAGATTGGACTTGGATACCACCCCTCAATTTCTAAGGTGAAGCCATGGTTGAATGCCAACATGGGTTCTATCAAATTCAACCTCTTAAACTAATTCATCCTTAATACATTGAAAACAAGGTCTAGATTCTAATGAAGATCCTCTAGAAGTCTTCTCTTCGAACAAAGCTCTAGAAGAATTCTTGGGTGTCTATTCTAACCTACCTTCTTATCATCATAAACGATGATTCCCTTATTTCTTAAATAGGTAGGCATATGTTGGCAAGTCTGTTATGAATTCTAATGAGAAGGATTCTTTATCTAATAAGGATGATGGTATTTATATGCCTCATCCTAAATATCATAGTACTCTCCTTAAAGGAGATACTTCTGACATCTTTATGGACCCTAAATCTTCTAAAAAGGTAATTAAGATTGGAAAATGTCTTTCTTCAGAAGAATCTAAACAACACACTAATTTATTGCATTTTCATCTTGATATATTTGCTTTGTCATATGAGGACATGCTAGGTATTGATGAATTTGTGGTAATTCAAAATATTATTCTTTATCCCGATGCCAACCTCATTAAGAAGAAGATTCATAAAATGAACCCCAAGGTTGCTTTATTAGTCAAGAGTGAGATAGAAAAGCTTTTAAATTTTAGTTTTATCTGTTATTGACTATTCACCTTGGATATCAAACATCGCCGTTCTTAGTAAACTTGATGGTCATATTCATATTTGTATTGACTTTTGCGATCATAATAAGGCTTCTCTTAAGGATGATTTTATGTTGCCTAATATTGATATGATTGTAGACTCGATTGCAGGCCATGTCTTGTTGTCCTTCATGGATAGCTTCTTAGGCTATAATCAAATCCTTATTAACCCAAAATATTAGTATAAGATGGTCTTCACTACCCCTTGGGCACTTCCTATTATGTGGCCATGTTGTTAGGATTAAAGAATGTTGGAGCAACTTACCAATGGGAAATGACTTATCTTTCATGATTTCATTCACAAGATCCTAGAAGATTGCGTCGATGACATCTTAGATAAGTCTATAACTCAACAATATCGTGTTGGGAATCTATGTATTATATTTAAAAGGATTCAACTCTATAAGATGAGACTAAATCCTCTTAAGTGTGTCTTTGGCATGGATGTCTATAAACTTTTAGGATTTATTGTTTCTCATTGTGAAATCAAAGTTGATACAAATAAGATCGATGCAATTATTAACATGCCTCCACCTAAGAACATCTCTCAACTACACATTTTGCAAGGTAAGATTTAGGAAATTCATAGATTCATATCTCAATTGGTTGATCATACTCTTCCATTCATGCGTTTGTTGAAGAAAGATGGTTTTTTATGGGATGATGAATGCCACAAGGCTTTTGAGTTTACCAAGAGTTATTTGGCCAATCCTCCCATCTTAATGCCATATATACAAGATAGACCCTTTTTCTTTATATTTCTACATCACCTCATGCTTTAGCAACTTTTTAGCTCAACATGATGATGATGGTAAAGAAAGAGCAGTCTACTATATTAATTGTATTATGTTTGATTATGAAAGTCGATACTCTGCTATAGAAAAATGATTTCTTGCTCTCATTTTTGAAAATACTCATGTGATCATAAAATGCGATCTTTTTAAACACTTATTCACTAGAATTGATCTTTTTGGAAGGTTAGAAAAATGGGTGATACTTCTCTCTAAGTTTGATGTTAAATTTGTGTCTCAAAAAGTGATTAAAGGACAAGTTGTTGATAATCAATTTATAAAAGCTCCCTCACCTCATTCTTTTCCTAACCTGGACTTGTTCCCTAATGAAAAATTGTTTGCATCGGAACATGAACCTATGTGGAAAACTTATTTCGATGGATCAAGATGTAAAACTAGCTTTGGGACAAGTGTAGTTTTAATCTCACCCGAATGAAAGTCGGTTCCTCTATCTTTTCGATTAAAATGTCATTATAAAAATAATATCATTGAGTACAAAGCCCTTATTGTGGGCTTATGTGTCATGATAGCATTGAATGTTAAACATATATGTATTCATGGTGATTCTAAGGTTATTGCAAATCAGATCATAGGAACATATCAAGCTAATTAGAGCATGCTATCTTAGTGCAAGTATTTGGCTTTATCCTTGCTTGATTAGTTCTCTTCTTTTACTATAGACAGTGTTCCTACGAGAGAAAATCATCATGTAGATGCAATGGCAAGTGTTGTATTGATGAGTGTTTTTGCACATTCACAACACAAAAAAAGTAACAAAGTACTCTATCTCTTAAAAGGAAATATATCTTCAAACAACTTTAGAAAGATAACCCCAAGTCTTCAATTTTCAGGTCTTGAATTTGCAAAGATAAATTAGTGGTTAATGTATTGTGAGTTTCACAAAGGGAATTTATGGTTCAACAAAAATAGAAGCTTCTAAAATAAGGGTTTTGTAAAATATGAAAAGCTGGTATAAACTCCATGAAGGAACACAAAGACCACTGAGAGGGGGGGTGAATAAGTGGGCTACAAATTTTCTCTTTCTAAGTAATATGACAATAAACTCTAAAAGCATAAACCTTGAGCAAAAGAAAGGTAACTAAGCCACACACACAAAATTCATCCCACAACACAAGATGTACGAGGAAAAACCCAATATGGGAAAAAACCTCGGTGAGAATAGTTGTTGGAGGCCACTACTCCAATCCAGCCTCACAATGAAAATGGTTTTTGTTACAATGTATGGGCACCAACCCAAAGGAACACCAATTCCTAGTTTATGAGCACCAACTCAAAGGAGCTCCTACCCCTAATCTAAGCACCCACTCAGATGATTACACAATATGAAATTTTTTATTACAATTTTAGTATCATGTTACAAATGAAAATTTGTAACTCATATAGATTTCTGAACTTATGAAGACTTTGTTGATTTGTTGTCCTTAAACAACCTCTGGTCTTCAATCATCAACTAACTCTACAAGTTTTCTTGAATGACTCCTCTCTGCTCTATTTTCAACTTCACACAAACCTATGTGATCTCTTTTGCATCTAAACAATAAGTCTCCTCAAAAACTTATTACATCCCTACACACACTTCTGCAGAAATAAAACATTCTACACTCAGAAAATGCATGCTTTGTTTTTACAGAGTTATCTAAACTCTCCTCATACCTCTCTGCTCTCCACACGTAACCTCTCTCTTTCACTTACACTGGAGAAGGACACTCACACACAGGAAGGCCAACAAATGAATAAAAACCTTTGTTATAAATCACTCTTGTAGTTCAAAGAAATATTTGTAGCCCTAAACAAATAATTCTGTAGCACTCTGTCAGTAACTTTTTGATTTTTCTATAGCAATCTGTCTACATATTTCTGATATTCCTATAGCAGTCTGCAGAACATTAAAAAATTAAATCTTATTCTCCTTCTGTTATTCCATTTGTGATTATTTAATGCTCTTCTTGAGCAGCTGAAGGATTCAATGCAACTTCTTCTTTTTAGATTGGTTGCAATAAATTTAAAATTCCTCATATTTATTTGAAACAACATAAACATCATATTTCCTTTGCATCGATTTGCACAGTCTAATCAGCAGCTTGTAAATCTGATTTCAATAATAAATAAGAACTTTATCTAGGGCATCAAAAGACTCTGCAAGAGGTAACTTAAACAAAGAAATTGAAAATCTTTTCATCTCATGCTGCTACAGAAAGAAAATTCGCCTCTAAGCAAAGAATAAAATCTGATATGCATCGAAGGTTTGCTTTTCCCAAACAAATTTGACATCAAATCTGTAATAAATGGAAAACTTAATCTAGGGCATCTACAAGAGGTATGAAATCTAGAAAAAAAGGATTTAAAAAAAAAATTCATTCAATCGTTGCTACAGAAGCTTTGATGCCAAGTAAGGAATAAAATCAGATTTCATTTCAACCATAATAGCTGCCAAAGTAGGTTGAAGACAAAGGAAAGAAGATTATAAAATCTGATATCACTGCCTTTCCAAATGAGGTGTGGACATAGAGTTTAAACCGCAATACCTTGTGTTTGAACAAGACAAAAAAAGAAGCTTTGACTTAAGGTTAAATCTGCTACACCTTATCCTGTAGTTGTCAATGACATAACTAAACCAATCTCCCTTAGCCACACAAAACAAAACTCTACGCATCTACAAACCCTAACATGATAAACAATGAGTTAATCGTCCAAATCTCCACCTCTTCACAAAGTTATTACTAACACATCATCATGCCACAAATTCTCTGCCACATGTATGCCATGTCAATATTCTCTAAAGTTGTCTTTTTATATATTTAAAATATTGACCACTACTGACTTCAAATTAAGCTATTAATTCTTTCTCGCTGTGAAGCTCCTGTCGCTATGCAGTCAGCTTCCTATTGCATGAACTGCACACAACTGTAATTGCAAACTGAGATGTTTTTGTAGCTATATATGTTCCTGTAGCTACATACAAACATTGTATACCATGAGTTGACATCAATGGAAATCTAATTCCAACCAATCAAAAAATCAAATTCCAACAAGCTCCATCTAATGCCAATAATTTCCCCCTTTGGAATTGATGTCAACCAATCAAAACACTATGATACCAACTGAAGAGTGATCTCCACATCATCCAGATAAACTTTACCTTCAAGATTCTTTCTCCCCCTTTGACAACAATGGAAAAGGGTACCATAAAGATCACTTTCAGATCAAATTCCACTGTGCTTGCATAACTTTCAGACCATCTTTTCCCCCTATGGCATAAAACTGAATAAACAAGTTACTGAACATACCACTTTCATATTGTCTCCCCCTGTCATCAACATAACAAGGTGCATATTCTGCATTTAAACAAAAAATAATGCATGTGCCAACATAAAGAGCAGAAATAATCTTGGACAACAATAATCCTCTTTCTTAAGAGACATGGAAAGGGAAACAAAACATTAGAAATTAATGTTAGAGCAGCAACTATCACTCCTTCAAGAGGCAACTCTCCTTGAACTTCACACTTGACACTTCTACCCCTAGGAGTAAAACAAATTCAGGGATGTAGGATGAAATAAAATAAGCTCCCCCTGAAACATAAAATTCCTTATCCAACTAAGTGTTAGAAGAGGGAGATACAACTCCCAATCACATTCTCAAATGTCTCTTTGGGCAATGGTTTGGTAAGGATATCAACTATTTTCTCACCAGTATTCACATATTCAAGTTGAGCTTCTTTTTCACTCACTTTTTCTCTCAAGAAATGGTACTTAATAGCTATGTGCTTGGTTCGTGAGTGCGTAACTGGATTTTTAGATATATTGATTGCACTAGAATTGTCACACATAATGGAAATAGGTTATGAATGTTCTACCTGGATATCTTTTAGTGTTTGTTTCATCCAGAGAACTTGAGAGAAACATGAGTCAGCAGCTCTGTATTTTGCTTCAACTGTAGATAGCGAGATAGATTCTTGCTTTTTACTGTGCCAAGAGACCAACCTACCACCAAGGATGAAAGCATCATGACTCATACTCTTCCTGTCATCTATTCACCTAACCCAATCTGCATATGTGTAAGCTTGCAAAGTGAAGTCATCATGTTTAGCATACCATAAACCATAGGTCAAACTACCTTGCAAATATCTAAAAAAAAATTGTACAACATTCAAATGAGATTGCTTTGGAGAAGCTTGAAAAATATCTAACATACAAACTGCTTGTACAATATCTGGTCTAGAGCTAGTAAGGTACAATAGACTACCAATCCTAGATCTAAACATGGTTTGATCAACTTCAGGTGAATCATCATTCTTGGACAGCTTGCACCTAGTCACCATAGGTGTACTAACAGGCTTACAATCATCCATTTGAAACCTTTTCAACATGTTCTTAGCATACTTTATTTGTGAAATAAAAATTCCTTTGTCTAATTGTGAAATTTGCAAACCAAGAAAGTAGGACAACTCACCTATCATTGACATTTCAAATTCTTGTTGCATTTGATCAGAAAATTTCTTGCACAAATCATCATGACTTCCAGTAAAGATGATATCATCTACATAAACAACAATGATAATCATATGATTACCTTCCACTTTGGTGTAGAGATTGTTATCAAAACATCCTCTTTTGAAGCCTTGCTGATGTAAATAGATTCCCAATCTAGAGTACCATGCTCTAGGTGCTTTTTTTAATCCATATAATGCTTTTCTTAATCTGCACACACAATCTCCTTTCTCAAGTGACTCAAACCCTTCAAGTTGTTCCATGTAAACTTCCTCCTCAAGGTTACCATTCAAGAATGCGGATTTAACATCCATTTGATAAACTTTGTAGTTCTTACATGCTAAGAATGCTAAGGAAATTCTAATAGCCTCTAGTCTTGCAACTGAGGAAAAAGTTTCCTCAAAATGTATGCCCTCGACTTGAGAATATCCCTTGCATACTAGTCTAGCTTTATTTCTAATCTTTTTACCTTCTTCATTTACTTTGTTTTTGTAGACCCATTTTGTGCCAATAATGTTCTTATCAATTGGATTTGGAACTAAATCCTATGTTTTCTTTCTTTCAATCTATTGTAGCTCTTCTTTCATAGCTTTTATCCAATCTTCACTCTTGCTAGCCTCATTGTAACTCTTTGGTTCTATTTCAGTTAGAAGACACAAGTTGTCTTGATCATCATTTCCAACATGTCTTCTTCTTGTTTGCACACCAATATCTTTGATTCCTATCATCTGATCTTATGTGTGGTAATTCTGAACATACTTGCTAGGGGGTTTTTTTGGAGGTTTTTCAGCTACTTCTTCTTCATTTTCTTATTGCTCTTCACCTTCATTATGATGTTCTTCAATCTGATTTTCTAATTTTTTCCTTGACTACTCCAAATCTTCATCTATTCTCACATGTACACACTCAACTATTCTCTTGAGGCATTTGTTGAAACACTTATATGCCTTACTATGAGTTGATTATCCTAAGAAAATTCCATTATCACATCTTACATCAAACCTACTAAGCCCATCATCATCTTTCTTGATGAAACACTTACTACCAAAAACTTTGAAATATTTGACAGAAGGTTTCTTACCATACCATAGCTCATAAGGTGTCCTTTTGTTGTGCACTCTTAGCTAGGCTCCGTTTAGTGTGTATATTAATGTATGAACAACCTCTTTCCAATAAACATCTGGTAGGTTTGATTCATTAATCATATTTCTTTCCATTTCTTTCACACTCCTATTCTTCCTCTCAACAACTCCATTTTTTGAGGTGTTTGAGCAGCAAAATATTGTCTTTTAATCCCATGTTTTTCACAATAGTCTTCAAATTGATTTGATGTAAATTCTCCACCACGGTCTGATCTTAAACATTTCAACTTGAAACCACTTTCTTTCTCAACCATTTTTATGAATACCTTGAACCTTTCAAATGCTTGTGACTTATCTTTTAGGAAGGTTACCCAAGTCATCCTTGAGTAGTCATCTATCAACAACATAAAGTATATGTCACTATTTAAAGATCTTGTCCTTGTGGGACCACATAAATCTGTATGTACTAACTCAAGTGGCCTAGTGGTTGAGTACTCTTTAGTCTTGAAACTTATTTTACTTTGCTTCCCTTTTTGGCATTCATCACAAATAGTGTTTGTTGGTTTAGTTATCTTTGGCATGTGTCTCACATATCCTTTTGAGCTTACCTTGACAAGGTTGTCAAAATTTATGTGACCTAACATACTATGCCATAAACAACTCTCATCCACTTGTCCAATCATACATTGAGCTTCATGACATTCTTTCAAGTTGTAGAAATTTCCATCAGTTCTCTTACCTTCAACAACTAATCTTCCATTGTTCTCTTTCCTGATTTCACATCCTTTGGAATCAAATAAAAATTTATAACCATTGTCACACATTTGAATTACACTGAGTAAGTTGTGTTTTAGCCCTTCAACATAGTATACATCCTTTGTGAATAGTTTTCCATCAATGCTTAGGGTTCCTTTACCTTTTGTCTTGATTGAGGAGTTATTACCAAGCTTAACTGAACCACCGTTCCAATCTTCTAACTATTTGAACTTGTTCCTATCACCAGTCATGTGGTTGGAGAAACCACTATCTATCAACCATATATTTTTCTTCTCTACATGTAATGTTTTTTGTGCTAACATGCTTGATTGAACTTTATCTTTACTCAACTCTTTCCATTCTTGTTTGGTTTCATTCTTCTTTGCTGCTACTTTTTGTTCATCGTTGTTCTTGGGGAAGCAACTACATTCTTTTCAAGTTTAGTAGATCTTTTTCTACACAACTTTGTTGTGTGTCCATAGTTATGACAATAATAGCATTCGATATTCTCATTGAATATAGGAAAGTTGAAACTCTTACTAGTCTGACTTAAACTTTTACAATCTACACTTCTATGTCCCAGATTATTGCAATTGTAACACTCTATATCCAAATCTCTCAAAAGTGCAAAAGGATTTTTGTGCATGAAATTTGGAGCTGCTCTCTTCACCATTTTGCAATGAATAAACTTATGACCAAATGAATTGCACCTAAAACAATAACCATAAAATTTAGGGGCATACCCATTATTATATCCATAAATAATTCTAGTTGTATCCATAACAGCAATAGACCTTCTCATTCTTGGGGCAGCAGCATTAACATGTAGGACAATAGAGCTTGGTTCTTTGGGGCAACAACATCTCTGGGAGAATATTTTTCTTGTTGCAACAACAAGACCATCTATTGAGGCAACATCAATATCTCTTGGGGAAAAAATGTTTTCACTTGTGGCAGTAGTGAAACAATCTTCCTCTTGGGTTTATCACCCATATTAGAGCTCTCACCATGTTCATAGCCAACACCACTATAATCTTTGTTCTTTTTTTTCTTACCAAGTATATCATTTAGAGCATTAGTGTTGCTCTCATTTTTCATTCTTAAATTTAAATCTTTTTGACAAGCTTCTAACTCTTTCCTCAGAGTTACTACCTCTTGTTCCAACACATGACATTCTTTTTGCTTTGCCTCAACTTCTAACTTCAAAACTTCACTGATTCTTTGTGCTTCTTCCAATTGAGTCTTTAGAGTGACAATACTCTTCTCTAATTGCTCTTGTTCTTTTAAGGAATTTTTCTTTAATTTGGTATGCTCTTTCTTCAACTTGTCTAATTCATCAAGAGCACAAATCAGCTCTCCTTCAAGATCAACCTCAACATCATCTTCATCTTCCTCCTCACTATCAACTGTTTTGTATTTTTAGATTGAGTCTTTGATTTTTTCTTGTTATTCAGAACTTCTTGAACCATGAAGAGATTAACCTCTTTCTCATCTTCACTAGTGTCTTCGGTTGAATCACTTTCAATAGTGAGAAGACTTCTCTTCCTCTGATTTTTTTTCTTCTTGGATTTGTAGAACTTCTTAGGTATGAACTTTTTAGTTTCTTCAGTGTTTTCTTACTTCTTCTCATAAGGACACTTAGCAACAAAATTTCCAATATTTCCACAATTAAAACACTTAAAATGTAGCTTGTCTTTGTACTTGCCCGATCCTTTCTTCAGTTTCTTGACAAAATTTGCTTCAACATTGTCAGGATCTTCTTGATCAACATTTCCAGCTGCTTCTTTTCCTTTCTTCACCAAGTTGAAGGCAACTTCTCTCTTAGAAGGTTCAAGACTCACAGTCCTCATTTCATAGGCTGATAATGAACCAAATAATTCATCCATAGAGAAAGTCTTCAAGCCTCTAGCTTCTTCTATGGCAAAAACTTTAGTGTCATATTTTTCTATTAATGACCTTAGAACTTTCTTAACAATTATATTATCTTCAATTTCTTCTCCAAGTCCTCTTACAACATTAACAATCTCATCTACTCTTAGTAAGTAATCAACAATATTTTTATCTTCTCTCATCTTCAGACCTTCAAAAAGAGCTATGAGATTTTGTAATTTATCTTCCTTCACATTCTCATCACCTTCATAAATATTTTGTAGCTTATCCCACATTTGTTTTGCATATTTGCAATGCATAACTTTGACAAACTCAGTATCAAACAATCCATTAAGAATAGCATGCTTGGCCTTGGCATTGAACTCATATTCCTTTTTAGCATCAAGATTAGTTGGAGGAGTTTGGGGAACATTATAACCATTTTTGAAAATCAACCACACATCACAACCTAAGGAGGATGAGTAGGTTTCCATTCTTCTACACCAAAAGGCATAGTTAGTGCCATCAAACATAGGTACTTTCACAAAAGAAAATTCATGCTTAGAAATTATGTTCACAAATAAAAATCTACCCAAGCTGGAGAAAGGTTTCTAATAGGGAATCAAATTCTCTGATACCAATTGAAGGAACACAAAGACCACTGAGAGGGGGGCTGAATCAATGGGATACATATTTCTAAGCAATATGAAAATAAACACTACAAGCATAAACCAGGAGCAAAGGAAAGGTATCTAAACGAAACACACAAAATGTATCCCACAACACAAGATATACGAGGAAAAACCCAAGATGGGAAAAAACCTTGGTGAGAATAGCTGCTAGAGGCTACTGCTCTAATCCATCCTCATAATAAAATTGTTTTTTTTTTACAATGTATGAGAACTAACCCAAAGGAACACCAATTCCAAGTTTATAAGCACCAACTCAAAGGAGCTTCTACCCCTAATATGAGCATCCACTCTGATGATTATACAATAAGAGATTTCAGATAGAGTCTTAGTATCATGTTACAAATGTAATT